>CM035435.1:107854564-107934564 GCA_020310875.1 Ceratopteris richardii
TTGACTTCTATCCAGAGGGTGATGCTTCTTGTTAATTCTTGCCAATTCAGTTAATCTTTTAATCTTTGAGTGATTAAATTAATTTGCCTTTCTATTTTCAGATTTTGAAGTTGATATGAATGGCAAACGCTATGCATGGCAGGTACATTACTCAACAACTTTTCTCTCAGTTTTCCTTACCCTGCTGCAATGCTAGTTTTTGTTAGTGAAAATTAAATGTGCATTTAATAGGTTGTGTACTATAATATTATATTTTGCTTTTCCCCGAAAAAAATTAACTTTTAATTTGATGAAGACCATGAAACCCTAGTCTGTAGTGGATCCTGGCCCTTCTTATATTTGCTTTTCCTGGGAAACATTAACTTTGAATTTGATGAAGACCGTGAAACCCTAAGTCTGTAGTGGATCCTGGCCCTTTCTTGTAGCAGGGCAAGGGTATATATTTTTCTTATGCCGCTGGTCTCCTAGTGCTTTTTCTTATTGGATCCAATTTGAGTGTGCAATGAGATTTATCATAAAATTGATCATTAGCCTAGGGTAGTTTTAATTTCCTTATATCTAATCTTTTTAGGGTTGAGTTTTACATAAGCAAGAGTACCTTCTGAAGCTTTTAGTATGCCTTACCCATATGTGACTCCTCCAGGGTGTTGCAAAGCTGCCATTTATTGAGGAGGCAAGGCTTCTACGAGAAATCAAGAAAGTGGAAGGAACCTTGACAGTACGTTTCTTTGGAACTTGTATTATGTTTTAAACTCTTATCAATTATAAAAGGTTGCACTGTGCCTTTTCGAAAATATTTTGTGCCTCCTTCACAGACTGACAATATAGATCTTTACCATGGTTGTGGTGCAGCCACAAGAAGTGGTGAGGAATAGTATCATGGAAGAGATGCTTTACATCACTTGCAGTCATCCTTTGGCACCCTCCATCTTCTCATTTTATGATTCCAATGGTCATCTTAAAGGCAAACAACGAGTTCAAGCTTCAGAAAAGTTGGATCCATATGCAAGGTTTGTAGACTTGGCATTACTTTAATCAACTTGAAAAAGTAAAGAACATGATTTACATAGTTTATTGACAGCTAGTCTTCTTTACTAAAGCGCTAAATTTTTGTGTCACAGTGGAGGTATGAATGGTTTTATGGGGCTCTGTAATGGAGATGCCTGTCCACCTGTTTTCACATCTCCCATTGAAGGAATGCCAAATGTACTCGACAACAAAGTTTTGTAAGATCTTAATTCCCCTTTCCTGTTCTTTTTACTCTCCCTTTTCCTTTCTTCTCTTTCTTCAAATGAAAAAAATGGCATTTAAGAATATAGTAAAACCATTCATAAATGGAATTGCAACTGGAGCTGGCTTACAAACTGAGAATTGAAAAGATAACATTTTTGGTCATCCCTGTCTTTCTTCCTTTTCCCATGTTTCTCTTTTGTCTGTGTGTCTTTCTCTAATATACAGAGTGCATAATGATCACTGAGTTGTGAGTAGCAAGAGTGAATCATGTTGCATTTATACTGTCATTTATGCTGCACAGGTGCTTGTTGTTTATAATATAGTGTGCATGAGATGAAAATGCACACAAACATACCTTTTGCATGCTTATCATAATATCTAACTTTTGGGATATTTCATTCCTCCCGAATTTTATAAATGATGAGCTCTCACTAGAGGCCTTTTTGCTTAGCTAATGGATTTAGAATCATTTCTAGCTTCCACCAGTTCTCAAGTAAAAATTTCTTTTATTAGGTCTGTGACTTATAGACTTCCTGATCCACACGAACATATTCCAAGGCTACCGCTCGGTGTGCAGCTACCACCTAAGGTAATTCTCGCCCCTGTAAATTATTTTATCTTGCTTTGAAAATGAGGAAAAGATCATTTCCATTAATTTTCAATGTAAAATCTTTCATTCTTAACTTTTGAAGGATGCATGACACAACAATGTGAATGTGACTTAGTAAGGAAAGGATAAAAGTTCAGCAGTTCCTATGTATTTAGATTGTGTCTTAATCGTAGCCATAGTTTCTAATTTTTGCTTTGTTCTTGCTATATGGATTTTCAGTTCTTTTCTAATTATTAAAAAAATTGTTTTCCTTGATAAATTAAGATGGTTGGTGAGCAAGATGTAAAGTTGCAGCCTTTATGGCATGAGGAGGATGGCAGGAGACATAATTCAGTTGAACAAAGGTATTTTTGGGGAGCTTTATTTCAATTACTGAATTGGCTTAGAAAATTCCTTAAGAGGCACACTATATTATCTTTTGTGTACACAGGCCTCCGGTATCTGGTGCAATGTCAGGTCCCCGATTGAGTGAAGCATCACATCGTCTGCTAATGAACACAATGCCTTTAGGCAGGGAGCAGAGAGTGAACCATAGGTCTGGATACTCAATGGATTTATCAAGTAAACAGCATACTCTTGCTCGACCCGCAGGCCCACCTGGTTACGAACAGGGCTTCTATGCTGAATCATCAACAATGATGTCTCGAATGAGCAATGGTAATTTGTATAACACCCACAGTGAAATTGTGCAGTCAGTCCCTCCACCGAGAGGCCAAATCCCTCATTCCAGGTGGGGTTCTTCAAGTCGACACCAGAATGTTAACCATAATCAGAATTACATAGAACAAGGTAGTTATCGTCAAGGAATGTCTCAACATGGCAGATTGTCTCATTATGCTAATTATCCAAATCAAGAGCTACCTGTTTATTCTTCAGAACAGTATGCACGAAACTCATCATTTGCTGTAGGCAAACCAGGGGCTCAGATGTACGATCAGAGTTCTTATCAAGTGGTCCATGGAGGCTTTGGTAGACATGCTTCAGAGGTTCCCATACCTCCATCAACAGTATATTCTCACAACATTCCTTATGGAGCTCGACCTGCATATGGGCATGGTCAACCGTATGTCGAGGCTGATCAGTTTGTAGTTTCCAATAGCTTTTCTTTGCTATCAAACAGAAGAGGACGAGGTAGAGGTGAGAATATAAGAACTCCACATTGGCGCTAGGGAAGGAAGATGAAGAGAATGGCACCTTTGTCTTCACTGTCAGTAAATCTAGGGGGCATCCCAATACTGGAGTGATGGCATCAATGCCAAACTCAAGATAAATAGCTCCTGGTATGGTGATGAGCAAGTTGCTGCTGTGCTCATCATTAAATGAGCTTGGCATTTCAGCCATGTGGACAAGGTCTGTTCTTTTTTAGATGGAACTGGGCTGAATGACGATATGCCAACAAGTCTACTGGTAGAACTGATGGCACTATCCATTTCCCAGACTTGTTGGAAATATCTCTATCATTGCAAAATGCTAATGGAAATTGCAGCTCGCTGCTGCATCCTCAAGAGATAGTCTCATGCACAACATTTATATGGATAATAGTGCATGAGTATTACCCATTCCTACTGCTCAATCTTCTTTACGATAAGACATGCAGGGAATTCATTTGTTTTTCTCAGAGCGCATCACACCTCGGTTTTCATTAGCTTCCTAAGAAAAGCTACATGCCCTAGTGATTAATGTTGTACTCTAATTGGAACATGTCTGTACCTCAACTTCGGCACAGGTTTATTTTTCACAATTGTAGATTGATCTACGTTGGCCCGGCTGATGTTCAGGTGCCATCAGCTGGGCATATTCTAAATGAGGCACATGGGCCCCAGCGCTTTTTATCTGTCATGGTTGAAAATACTTGAAATGCATAATTTTCCTAGATATTTAGCAAAGTGTGCACTTGTAAATTAAAATTTCTTTAAGTTGGAAATCATTTGTATGTAGAAGTTTGTGGACCTGCTGACTTCTTGGATAAGTTTGTGGACTAGCTGCTATTGAAATATTGGGTTTATTTATTCGTTTTTCATGCCTTGATTGTAAGGGTTACGGATGTGCATCATTATTGAGTCAATACTTTATTTTAAATTGAGGCGTGGTTAAGGCTGAACCTCAACTATCAGCACAGCTTAAGTTTGTCTTCTGTGAACTTGTTCAAATGCCCACTCTGTATATATGGTGTGGGGTCAAGCATACCAACTATACCTTGTCTCCTATTGTTTCTAGACTGTTTGAAATTGCCCTAAAAGCAAAAGATGTTTGCTTTGTCACTCTTTGTTTTTTAAAAAAGCTATGCAAGCAAGCAAAAAATAGTTGGTTCTCTTTTTTTCTTTTTCAGTCCAAGAACAGCATGTAAATGAGATAATAATGCTTTTGAATTGTCAGATAGCAATGGTTAACTAGCTTTTTGTCCATATTCTGTTATTGATATCCAGCGATCTGGTGCCTAATGCGAATTTGCACTCCTAGTGGATAGCCAATATTTGTATATTGAATCTTCTGATCCTTTCCTCTTACGAAGGAAACCTCGAAAATACTCGCAGCTGACATCTACTAGCTTAGATTTGTCAAAATTAATCTTCAGCTTTTGAGCCTCTAGGTTCGAAAATTTAGAGCATTAGAGCACTCGAAAATTGAAAGCTGTATCGTGAAGAAAGTGTCTAAGAAAGGCTTAGATATGAGAGAATTACTTTCTAGCACTCAAAATTGTGAGCTGCACCAGGAAGAAAGTGCAATGTATCCTCTCCAAAGCCCATCTTAATTCCCTATCTAATATAGGCTTAGAATCTGACAGAAGTAGACTTTCCAGCGTATGTAGTGTTAGGGCACACAAATTGTGAGATGCACCAGGAAGAAAGTGCACTGTATCGTCTCCAGAGCCTACCTTATTGAAACTGAGCGACGCCAGGAAGAAAGTGCAATATATCTCCTCTCCAAAGCCTGTCTTATTGAGATTGCCTATCATGATACCCATCAAAAGTTGCCCTTGCATAGAGGACAAAACATGTCGAAACAATGAAGAGAATGGATGATCAGGCTGCTCAAATTGTGAGCTGCACATGAAGGAAATATAATGTATCCTTGCCAAAGCCTGTCTTACTGAATTTCCATGATACCCATCTTGCTCTTAAACACATTGTTTAGCAGAAACAATGAAGAGAAGAGAGCATCAGGATGCTCGTTCTGAGCTGGGCCAAGGAAGAAAATGCTTTGTATCCCGCTTTTCTTAGCGAGATTGCTCTTGCATATGTTGTTTAAGAGTAGGATGTAGAAACAGCAAGGAAAAGAGGCTTGTGATCCTTCTGTTAATCCCAATGCAAGATGTAAGATGACCATGTAGAATGATCGAGATGATCTCATCCGACCTAGTAATATATTACATATAACATTCCAATCTGAAACCCAAGCCCTAGCAAACTTATTCTTATTGAGATTGGTATCCTGCTTTTCTTATTGAGATTGGTTATCATGATTCTCATTATAAATTGCTCTTGCAGTCGAAACAGCAAGGAAAAGAGGCTTGTGATCCCTGTGTTTATCCTAATGCAAGATTTAAGAGAACCATTTAGAATGATTAAGTTGACATCGTCTGACCTAGTATTATATTGGGATGTGGACAAGGTGTTCAACTTACAGGTGCCATTATATGGATAAGGGCCCATGATGTATGATATATGGCTTAGTATGCTATGCCATCTCATCATTCCTCTCCAATTCAAGATGAGCCTATAAAAATATATAGAATCCCATGCAAATGTAGAATGAAATTAGAGCTTTTATAGTACATAAATATCTCATGTTGGATAGACTTTAAATGAAAATGTTGGTCGTTAGTTTTCTTTGTGTTTAAGAAAGAGTTCTCCTTAGACAACTTTTTCGTAAACAAAAAATGATAGTGAACTTTGGGTATGTTTCAATTTCACAATGAAATTCACAGTTTTTCGATTCTTAAAACATTTTGGAGTAGGTGAATTTCTTCTTGGATGTATTTAGATCTTTGTCATTAGTTATTGAGTTTAACATTAGGAGAAAAAATGAGCCTTGCATGGCCTTGTAAGGATTCCTAATTTTTAGGGATTAAAAAGCTAAATCAAGGAGATTAAGTGTGCACATGAAACCACTAGTGGTATGCTCCAATAAAATAATATTTGATACAACAATCAATTTGAATTCTTAAAGGGAGTTATTTGTAGCCCTTGGATGTTAATGGCTTAGATGTAAATGGACGGGAGGCAAGAGAGAGAGAGATCTCAGATACAAGGGAATAAAAAAAAAATCATGCATAGTCTTGGACACTCTCTGCACGTTTTTGGGTTGTTTGATGGACTTCAATCCAATGAATCCCCTCATTATCTTCTTGGTGTGCTTAGAGACCTCAGATTTTTGCAAAATCTAACGGATCCCCGCGTTTGCGGCTGATCCTATTTTCGGATGTGTTGGGAGCCATTAGATTCATGCTACATCCAAGGGTGGAAAACAAAAGGCGCATTTGAGTTGAGGGCCTCATTTCTAGCCTTTAGATCAAACTAAGATCCAAGGATCCAGATCTTAGGTGCTTTTCTAAGGAGCCTACTCATCTCCACCATTGGATCCTAAGCAAATCCAAGGGCACAAATACAAAGGTGCCTTTTCGAGAATGTAACTTATCTCATCCATTGGATATCAAGAAAATCCAAGGGCCAAAATTCAAAGCCGCCTTGACTTTTGCAATTAAGCCTCAACCTTTGGACCTCTGAGCCAATCCAAGGGCTCTAATTCAATTTCAAAGATTTTAAAACCATTCAAATGGCTAAAACCACCAATTGTAAGTGGTTTTTTCTTTTTGACCACACAAAAACAAGGGAAACCTATACCTAGCCTATGTGATTAAGGGACTAGATTGTGTCCACCACCCTCTTCGGATTGGTCCATCATTAATCACTCCTTAATCCAAAAGGCCCATGGAGGGTTCATTTTTTTCCTTAATGATATAGTTGAGCTTCATTTTCTCCTCGGACAGCTTTCTTACAAACAAAATGATAATGGATTTTGATATGCTTTGATCACACATGGTAAACATGACTCTTTGCTAGCATGCTGTTAATATTTTTTTTATAAAGAGGAAGTTTGGTCGAAGCCTAATCTCCTTTTTGCTTAATTGATTGAAAGAACAATTATACAAGTGAATGGGCATAGTACCCATGGGACTCCCCGTATCCTACAAAGCAAGGGTTAGATTCTAGAAGGCAACACTAGGAAGGACTGCTTGAAGGCATCTAGTTTAAAATTGCCCAAAGGTATTACATTGGCCATAGGCCCACATATGTCTTGCCGTAGAGAGGCACTGAACCCTCGCCCCCTGCCTTGAGGCGGAAGGGCTAACCAACCACACTAATGTGCATGATCAAAGAAACTTGACATAGAAGTCGAATTTGATGTGTTTTGATATGCTTTGATCGCACATGGTAAAATGAGGAATTAAATTCATCACATAGAAATTGAATTTGATATGCTTTGATCACATTACTTGATCCTTGGAGTTCTTACTTGCTTTGAAGAAACTTGAGAAGTCGATGGGCTTGTTAAGAAGTAGCTTGATACCCAATTACTTGATTCATACTCTAGATCATCATGTTACTAAAATTTTTGAAAATGTCCATATTTGAATCAATTTGTTTTACCTCCTTTGTTTATTTCTGTGGGTTTTTTGCTTGATTGGAGGTATGAAGTTGAGTTTTCTCTATGGTATCTTCATTCCAATACGTTGGTACATCTAAAATGGTTCCTTGCAAAGCCACGTAGTGATTAACCATATCTTCGGTATTTTCTCATCCTTTAGTAATCTTAGACTCAACATCTAGGTCATGTAAGTATGGAGCATGATTTAGGATCAACATATCTTAGAAAAGGAAAACCTATTGATGACGAACAAATCTCTTGTCATACTTAGATAATTTTTTGAATTGTTTCTGAAGCTTCTTTTTAAAAATCTAGAGTTGATATATTGTTCGAAGCATGAATTAATTTTAAAAGAAATTTGGTATCCTTTCAAAACCCTCCAATGCAAATTCTTGAAAAGAAACATCTTGAATTGGTTCCATGTCTCTAAGCATGAATGAATTTTGAAAAAAAATTGTAGGGTATCCTTTCCAAACCCTCCAATGCAAAAGTCTCAAAAAGAAACATCTTGAATTGATTCCATGTCTCATGAGTAATTTGGCCATGAAGCCACAACTCTAGAATGTAAATAAAATTTTCACTTTTTCACGATCGGAATTGCTTGTTCACCATCACCCATACACTTTGCATCTAATTCACATTCTTTACAAAAGTAGTGTTTTTACCTCCAAAATAGACATGTTTGATTACATAAATTTGGAAGATTTAATCTCATTGTGATCCGTTTTAGCTTGTTGGAACTACGAAAGTTGAGTGACTATATCTACGACAATGAAACCTTGTAGAGGATTAATGTAGAGGATTAAGAGACTTAGACTCGGTTCACCAAATGCCCTTATGTTCCTATCCCCGCAAGAGCTCTATGGAAGCTTCATCATGAATGATGCATGATCTGAAAAAAGTAGCATAATTTTTAGGATTCAATGCACTTAAATCAGTGTTGGTTGTGAAGTGAATGCATATGTTATTGTAGATATTTTTGATTACAAATCAAACTCAAATCATATCCTCAACCACAATCAAATACATCTTCATACATAATCCTCATATGCATTTAGTCAATTCAATTCAATAGCAAAGCATAAGGGAAATCATAAGTGTCCATGGAAGTATATCTTTATAAACTTACATATAGTTAAGTATCAATGTTATGTTTTTTTAGTCAACAAACAACTATTAGTCTACCATGCATCCATAAAAACTCAAATTGTTAATTTAGATTTAGACTATGGCACTAGAAACATAGAATAATCAAGTTGAACCTATAAATAATATTTCACATGATTCCCTTGGGATTAAAGATAGAAAGGATGCATGTTTATAAACATAAAGTAGAAAAGTACAGTATGTTCAAAGGTCTTACTATCTTTAGCTATTCAAAGGGTGCAAGTTTCATCTAGGTTTCCATCAACATTCACCTAAAGAGGTAGTGTAATATAAGATGTGCTTGTATTTAAATGAGTAAGCGCTAAACTAAAATCAAGGAAAGAAGGGGTAACAATATGCCCATATGTAAAATCTTAACATACTAGATTCCGAAACCAAGGAGATCTACCAAGCCATAAGATCCTTTATGCAAGAAACATTAAACTTGACATGAATGGTACAATCCATTAACAAAGGGTCCACAACATCAAATTAACTCTAATGAAAATCTTACCAATGATGTATGTCTTCTAGACTCATCAAAGGAATAAATATAATCGTGCATCTTAGATGAAAAATTTTAAGAATTTTTCATCACTATAGAAGAGTCCAATGCCTACATGGGATAGAAAAAGTGCATGATACAAAATTTCTCACCTTGTGATATGAAATGAAGGGGAGCTTATAATTCTAGAGAATTAACCACATGGTTCATCACAACCTCGATAAACATAACATATCTATGTTGGAATCACCATTTGTGCACATATCAGTGTTGTAGATAAGAGATCAATAACTTTGCTACTTTTTATACCTTAGCTTATACCTTAGCCATTATGTGACCAGAATCAATCATACCATGCTGTGATTCTATCAAGATTGACAAATACAATAAACTCACATCTTTGTAGATCTCTTCTATCTTTATTACTTGGCTTGACTTTGCAATGAACCTAAAATGTTCATTATCTCTCCTTTTTGTAGCCATCACCATTATAATTTTGTTCAACTTAAATATCTCATTTTGTTTACTCAATCTACACAATATCATGTGAGCAAACCTTTGTGGACGTAGATGATGTGTTTACTATAACAAAAGCACAAGAAGTACACAAGTTTGTTAGGAGGAAAAAATAGGTTGAGGAACCTCTATTATAAACCCAAAGTTATCAAGAAATAGCAAACAACCAACCTATGTCTTTGATATCCTCCCTAGATTGAATGAGTAATCTTCATACATGGCACATAAGATATTAATGAACACATTATTCATGCAATTTTTCTTCTTTCTTTTCTTATGCCCCTTGAATAATATTCCATTTATCTTCAAAATATTTTCTTCAAATTTGCTACGAAAGACGGCTAACGGAACGTAACCGTGGTGGTTCACGGAACCATACGTTGGAGTTTGAGGTCTGTGAAATCACACAAACAACACAAGGAAGAAGAAGAAGACGAGGAAGCTTCGAGCACAATACACAATACTGAATGAATTACCAAGTGAATGTACAAAGATAAGTAACCCATTATGGTTACTTATCTACATTCACTTGGTAATTCACACAACTTTGTACACAGATAAGTAACCCATTAGGGTTACTTATATATAAGCATATATACAAGCCGGGGGTAAAAACCTCCTAAAGAGGGAAAAAAGTGCATCGGCAGTCCTAAGTGTGTTCAGACACGTCACTATGTGTATATAGACCATCTCTTTCTGAACCTCTACTTCATTTCATGCTCTTAGGCTTCAATCTTTTCTTCAAGTGAAAGTAATGGCTAAATTGCATCTTCCATAAAAGCAACATCGCAACTAACCAAAATGTTTTTAGTTTGTGGATGATATGGACGATAGCCTTTGCTTTCAAAATTGTACCTAACAAAAATGTATTCCACTACTTTATCATCCAATTTTCTACATTGTTGTTCAGGCACTAATGCAGATGCCAAACAATCAAAGATACATAGATGAGAAACATATGGCTTGTAACCATGCTAAGCCTCATATGGAGTGATAGATTGTAGCGCTTTGGTGGGACACCTATTAAATACATATGCTGCACACATAACAACCTCAAGCTAGAAACTATGCGGTAAAGCCTCACTTTTGACCACACATCTCGCCATATCCATGAGAGGCCTATTATTTCTTTCAGAAAATCCATTTTTTTGAGGTGTATATTGTCACGAGGAAGGAGATAAGGAAGAGAGCTCACACACACACTCTCACTCTCAAGGAGAAGCACACACACAGATTGAGGCAAGGAAGAATAATCTTCTTCGTCTTCTTCTATTACATAAAAAGGAATGTACAGGAATGACCTAAAAACAAGAGTACAACAAGTGCAATATATAAAGATCAATACATAAGGAAAAACCTAATGTCTGTGAATGAGTGAGCTGGCAAGGAACAAATGTGCCATCACTCTCGGTAGATAAATCTAATAAAGTTCAATGAAGTATCCCTGACATATACCAGCGTGACCACTATACATGTCAGAGAAACAAAAAACTAGTACGTGTCATCCCGGATAATCACATGTTGAGTTTGATATCTCAAAACTCCCCCTCAAGCTCAACGCCATATCCTGTAATCCAAGCATCTCTCGAAACTTTTTCAACTTCTCAGCTCCAAGTGCTTTGGTGAAAATATCAGCAACCTGCTCATCTGTTCTCACATAAACAAGATCAATATCACCTGCTAATACCTTCTCTGATGAAGTGATAATGTACCTCGATATGCTTTGTTCTAGCATGGAAAACACGGTTCCGTGCTAACTGTATGCTGCTAAGATTATCACAATAAATGGTGATAGGCTTTTGCACTTCCACACCTAAATCCTCAAGTAGCATCTCTAGCCATGATGCCTCACATGCTTCCATTGCAGCACCTCTATACTCAGCCTCTGTACTTGACAAAGCAACAGTGGGTTGCTTCTTGCTGCTCCATGTAACAGCTGCTCTCCTAAGTGAGAATAGAAAACCACTAGTAGATCTTCTATTTGGAATGCCACCAGCCCAATTGGCATCGATGTATCCATAAACCTGCAAATCTACACTAGCCTCATAAAACAATGCATAATCCAAAGTAGCACTCACATAACATAGAGTGTGCCTCAAAGCATCCAAATGTGGCTTCCTGGGAGCTTGCATAAACTGACTTTCAAGTCCAACAGTATAGCTTAGATCAGGCCTTGTAATTGTGAGATATATAAGACTTCCCACAATTTTCTTGTACATAGTAGCATTTTCCAATGCTTCACCTGATGTAGCATCCAACTTCAAATTCTGATCTAATGGCATAGAAATTCGTTTACAATCAGCCATACCATACTTTTGCAGCATATTCAAGGCATATTGCCTTTGTGACATCCATATACCTGTTTGTGTATGTATAAACTCAATGCCCAAGAAATAGCGCAACACACCAAGATCTTTCATGTCAAATTCCTACATAAGAAGTTGCTTTACCTCTTTAATGCTTTCTTCATTATCACCACCTACAATCAAGTCATCAACATAAGTAGCAACAATTGTGATGCCATCATCACCCTTTCTTGCATATAGTGAATGATCTGCATCACACATAGAAAACCCAATGTTGGTTAGGTAATTATCAATCCTTGCATGCCATGCACAAGGAGCTTGCTTCAACCCATACAAAGCCTTTTGCAACCTGTAAACATATTCTGGATTTTTTGAATCTTCATATCCTTATGGCTGGTCCATGTATACTTCTTCCTGTAACTCACCATGTAAGAAAGCATTCTTCACATCCATCTGATGCAAAGTCCATCCTTTTGCTGTAGCTAATGCAACAAGTGTTCTGACAGTAGACATTTTAACAACAGGACTGAATGTTTCCTCATAATCAATACCATATGTCTGTGCATATCCTTTTGCTACCAATCGTGCTTTGTACCTACTTATGCTACCATCAGCATTGTGCTTTACCTTGTAAACCCACTTGCAGCCTATGGGTTTCTTTCCTTGTGGCAATGGAACCAGCTTCCATGTATCATTTCCATAAAGTGCAGCCATCTCCTCATCCATAGCTTTTTCCCAATCTGCATTGCCAATTGCATCGTCAAAACAAGAAGGTTCAACATCTTGTATTACCTTTGTCATGTAGGCACAATGGTGAGCCATGTAACTATCATATGTCAATCGTTGCACTGAATTACGCATCCTCCCAAATCTTGGTCCTGGGTCACTTTTCCTTGTATCATCTGCATGTGCCCTTCTTACTCCTGGAGTCTTCATAGAGGGCAATCCAAGTTCCTCATCAAGACTCTTTTTTGAACCACTTGAATCTCCATCAACATCTTCAAAACTTGCACATGTTTTACTACTAGCAGAAAGCTTTTCTTTACCTTTCTTGGATGTATTTGATGAATTTGCTGGACTGAAATTTCCATGCAATCTTCCACTCCATGGATTTAAGTTGGAACTATTGTTTGGTGATGCATCGGGTCCACTCAGAACTTGAGATTTTGCACTTGATTTTTTAGCATTTTCTTTGTCATTTGGTTCAAGATTCAGTCCTTCTTTGGCATCTGCATAGAAGCTTGACATTTCATCAAATACCACATCTCTGCTCACCTTCACCTGTCGTGTGAGTGGGTTATAACATTTGTACCCTTTTTGCTCAAGGGAGTATCCAATGAAGACATATTTTTCTGCTTTCGGATCAAGCTTCGTCCTCAACTCATCTAGAACTTGTACATATGCAATACAACCAAAAAATTTTAAGATGTGATAAGTTTGGCTTTTTACGTGTAAACTTCTCTTCAGGTGTAACTTGATGTACAGCAGCAGTTGGAGTTCTATTCATGATGTATACAACAGTATGCACAACTTCTGCCCAATAACAATGAGGCATATTCTTCTCAGCCATCAAGGCTCTTGCTATTTCTGCAATGTGTCTTTTTTTGCGTTCAACAACGCCATTCTGTTGTGGTGTGTAGCTACATGAAAACTGATGTCGAATTCCATGATTTTTTAGAAAACTATTGAACTCATTTGACATGTATTCACCTCCTCCATCAGATCTTAATGTGTGAATGTAATTCTCTGTCTGCTTTTCCACCATAGCTTTAAAATTCTGGAAGTGAGTGAACACTTCACGCTTCTCTTTCATGAAATATACCCATACTTTGCATGTATGGTCATCAATGAAAGTAACATAAAACCTGCAACCGCCCATAGATGTGGTCTTTGCTGGACCCCAAACATCTGTATGTACTATTTCTAGTACATTCTCACTAACATGCTTGTCATGTGGAAATGATGCTCGACTGTTTACCAAATTGACATGCTGCACATACCTTTTGCGTTTTTGCAACTTTGAAATTTGGTAGTCCATGGACAATCTCCTTTGACTGCATCAATTTTAGCCTTTGCAAGTTTGCATGTCCAATCCGTTTGTGCCACATCTCTATATCTGCAATAGCTCCTGCACCTTTTGCAAACATGGCTGCATTCATTTCAGGAATCTTCACATTTAAGGTGAACATCCTACCCACTTTGTTTCCTTTGGCAACCAATCGTCCATCCTACTTGTACTCTTCTACATATAATCCATCAACATTGAACCTAACTTGTAATCCTTGGTCAACCATTTGTGCAACAGAAACCAGATTCTTTGTTATATTTGGAACATGCAGCACATCAGCAAGATATTTTACCTTTCCATCCTCCATAGATAGTGCTATGTTTCTTGTATGCTCAATAGGATGTGATGTGTCATCACTAGTTTCAACATATCCAGGAACTGGCAATTTCTGCAAAGTACTAAACCATTCCGCATGACTGGTCATGTGATTTGAAGCACCTGAATCAACATACAGACATTATCATTCGATTTTGAAACACCAGCAAACATGTATTCATCATGTGATGTTGAACCATGAACAACTTCTCAGAATCATCTGTACTTGTGGATGCATAGTTGTTTTGCTACCTTTTGTTATTTTGATTCTTCAACCTGCAATCATGTTCAAAGTGTGCAGGTTTACCACAATTCCGACATCCTTTACTATCATTACCTGAATCATTTCTTTGGAATTTTTTGCGACCTCTTTGGCTCCCCCTGCCTCGAAACTGTCCTCTTCTTCCTGCATGATTCTGTTGTTGACCTTGGTCTTGGTTATTGTTTCCTCTTCCATTTCCAAAACCTCTACCTCTGCCTCTTCCTCTACCGGAGTAGAATACCTGCTCAGAACTGGGCTTTTCTTGGGAGTTTGAATCCTCACCAAGATTCTTTTCTTCAATAATTAGCATGGATACCAAATCAGCAAAATTCGGAATATTTTCCCTGGTCTGTATAGAAGTTTTGAACTTCTTATATGCAGCTCCTAAACCACGAAGGCACACTTCCACCTTATCATCATCATCTACATTCACACCAATAGATGCAAGTGACTCACATATGCTTTTGATTTTCAGAGTGTAGTCACTTATCGACATGCTCTTTTTCTCCAATGTATGAAGCTCGTTCTTGAGTTGCAATTTCCGTGCCTTTGTATTGGTCTCGTACAATGTGACCAAACTGTTCCAAGACTCTTTTGGAGTCTTGGCATCCTGTATGTGCCCAATCATGCTATCCTGTATGCTAACAGATAGCCAGTACATTACCTTTCGTGCTCCTTGATTCCATTCCTCATATGCTCTTAACTATTCTGCATTCCGATTCCTATTTGGTAACTGCGAAGCATTTTCGTTATCTCCTTTGATGTACTTCTAGTAGCCTTTTCCCATCAAGAAATTCTTCATTCTGAATCTCCAAGCATGGAAGTTGTTCTTGTCCAGCTTATCGCTCATAAGCTGACTCATTCCATTTACGTTTGCCATTTCTGCAGCAACTCACAACACTGCAAAACACTACAAGCAACACTTCTGCTTGAACACTGTCGCACTATGACGTGACAATTCGATCTCAAAAAAACATAGTTTTCGTGTATCAACAGTACACGGAATTGCTTGAAATTCTGGATCTGGAATATATGAGTGTTGTCGAACACAGTGCAAGTTACAGTTTCTGAAACTGACTTGGTTTTTATGTGGTCCCCACCTTGTGGGCTCGAAATGGAGGTCGAGATGGCTCCAAAACTTCGAAAATATTTTGATGTCTTCTACCTTCACGCCGATTTTCGTAGCAAACGGAGGTCGTTTGTGAATCGCATTTTCTCCACGCCTTGTCGCGTACTCTTCACCGTCACCTTCTCCACGAGCTCTCTACAGCCACGCTGGTTCTGATACCATGTCACGAGGAAGGAGATAAGGAAGAGAGCTCACACACACACTCTCACTCTCAAGGAGAAGCACACACACAGATTGAGGCAAGGAGGAATAATCTTCTTCTTCTTCTTCTTCTATTACATAAAAAGGAATGTACAAGAATGACCTAAAAACAAGAATACAACAAGTGCAATATATAAAGGTCAGTACATAAGGAAAAACCTAATGTCCGCGAATGAGTGAGCTGGCAAGGAACAAATGTGCCATCACTCTCGGTGGATAAATCTAATAAAGTTCAATGAAGTATCCCTGACATATACCGGTGTGACCACTATACTTGTCAGAGAAATGAAAAACTAGTACGTGTCATCTTGGATCATCACATGTTGAGCTTGATATCTCAACATATGGCACTTTACATTGATGTTTTATCCCACGTTCAATGAGGGCATTAAAAATCAAAAGACATGTATTCCCTTCCTCAATCAGAATGGAGGGTGCCCAATTTACATGATATATTT
The DNA here is from genome assembly GCA_020310875.1 of Ceratopteris richardii. NCBI lineage: Eukaryota > Viridiplantae > Streptophyta > Polypodiopsida > Polypodiales > Pteridaceae > Ceratopteris > Ceratopteris richardii. The sequence goes on from CM035435.1 coordinate 107,870,963, forward strand.
TCAACCAAAAGCAAAAATTGTTTGAAGCACATAAACACTTTGGACTTTGCTTTCAATGGGTACACCCATGCATGCCTAGAGAAATCGTCAATAAAATTCATGAAGTAAAGGTAGTTCCCAAAAGAAGGTGTCTGCATAGGACCATAGACATCACTATGAATGAGCTACAATTTCTGAGTAGCGTGAATTAAACCATCTTCTAAGAAGGAGGAATGTTGCATTTTTCCTAGAATACAACCTTCACAGACATGTTTACAAGGTGCCTCAAGTTTGGGTAGAGAGGACACCATTTTAGATTTCTATAGGTGTAACAAACTAGCATAATTCAGATGACCAAAGTGTGCATGCCAAAGCTTTACATTTGAGATAGCCTGAAAATCTTGTACTACACATGCTGAATCATTCACAAATTTTGCATAGTCTATGAGCTTATACAACCCGCAATATAAAATGCTAGAAGTAATAATGACATCGTCATTTCACAGATCATGAATTGTGCATCTCTCATCAACAAATTTGGCAACCAAACCAATCTTGGCTAATGCTAAAACTAAAAATAGATTTTTCTTTATCTTTGACACAAATAAAGTATCTGAAAATGTGAAAGAATTACCATCGATAGTAGTCAAAATGATCTTACCAACTCGCATTATAGGATAAAGGGAGTTTTTAGTGCATGTAACAATATTCCTTATAGGGGTAGGATCAAGTGAACTGGTGAAGCTGCATTACGAGGTAATATGTTTGGTTGCCCCACTATCAAAATACCAAACATTTGACTCTACTGAAGATATACATTGTGAGAGGATAGGCCATAGCTACATACATTAGTAAACACCTATTCTTCATTCTGCACAAGATTAGTAGACTCGGTTTTAAGTGTAGAGGCCTCTACAACAACCATTCCAATATCTTTCTTCTTTTCCTCTTTTGCAGCTAGTTTTCGACGACTCTTTATGACATGATCATTTCCTTTATAGTATTTGTAAAACTATTTTTTCTTTTCTGTTTTCTTCTCATCTTTATCTTCCTTCTTGACTGTGCAACATTAGCAAATTTTTTCTTACTAATAGATGAGCTCCATTTATCTTTTCCCTTCTCACTAGCTAAGAAATCTTGATCTACAACATGCATAATGGACCTGTTCTGTGTGGGATGATCTTCTTGCAACAAAACAGAGAATAACTCCTCAAATCTTAAGGCATTTGGATTTCCATTCATCATCAATGGAAGAGTAGAAGAAAAACTCTGATATGAATCTGGAAGACCATTAAGAAGGGTATGCACAGGTGAACTATCTGGCAAGACTTCATCAGTAGAAATCAATTGTAACTTCAAATATTTGATCTTTGTAAAAAAATTGTCCATTGAATCTCCTTCATTCATATGCTCACTCTCCAAATGTTTTCAAAGGTAAGCAGTAGGAGCCGCAATTCTTACCTGGTATAAGATGGTAAGCATATCCCAAGCATCCTTTGCTATTTTGCAAGAGCGAATATGAGTGGTAATGGCACCTTTGATAGACAAAGCTATCAATGCATGTACCTTAGCATCTTTGCCATCCCAACGAAGTTTCTCTGCACTAGATGCAATAGGAACCATAGCACAAAGAAGAACTTGCAAAGGATGCTTGGGATATGCTTACCACTTTATACCAGGTACGAATTGCGGCTTCTACTGCTTACCTTTGAAAACATTTGGAGAGTGAGCATATGAATGATAATGGCTCCTTTGACAGACAAAGCTATCAATGCATGTACCTTAGCATCTTTGCCATCCCAACGAAGTTTCTCTGAGACTATGATCGGAGGGGTGTTGATGATGCCACAGATGAAGCGATGACCTACTCTGATACCAGTTGTTGGAGTTTGAGGTCTATAGAAGCATCAAATAGCATAAGGAAGAAGGAGAAGAAGCTTGGATCACAATACACAATACTAATTGAATTACCAAGTGAATATACAAAGATAAGTAACCCATTAGGGTTATAACCGTATATACAAGATGGGAAAAAAAACCTTCTAAAGAGGGAAAAAGGTTCTCTTATGGTCTTGAGTGTGTTCACACACATCACTACGGAAATATATAAGCACATCCCCTATCACATACCCACTCCTCAATCCTTCACTATTAATTGAGAATATGAATAACTTAATCATGGTATCTTATCCCTATTTATTCTTCTTTGAGATTCTCTTGAAATAGTGTATCTACTTGCCCTTTCTATATCCCCATTCATTTCCTCTTTGTCATAAAATGAGATTCCCTTTCTTCTCACATACACAATCTTATCTTGAACCCTATAAGAACTATAAGGAAGTATTTCTGCTTATGCCTTTACCACATCACTAAGTTAGTACCTTACTAGGCCCTTCCTTATGTAACAATGTCACTTTGCAATAAGGGAATGAGGATCACACTTTCTTTTAAGAGTAGATATTCCTTTATTCATCCAGCTTTCTTAGCCTACTATCGAACTCCTTATTTTATGGTGTGTCTTTCCACTCCTCCATGTCATACAAGTAGTAACCCTCATGACACCTAAATTCATTATTAGCAAAGCAATCTCTTTCCTTATTTCCCTCTCTTTTTTGTACCACTTACCTTTCACTTACCTTAAATCTCTTGAATCTCCTTCTTTTCCTCTTGTAAATGCTTCTGAAAAAGGGTCAAGTGAGAATTGAACTTGGTGAAATTTGAGTTGGAAGAGGTAATTTTTGTTGTTCAAAGAGAAGCATAATCTTGGGGTCTCCAATATGTGGCAAGAATACGGTAAATGAACCTTATAGGCAGTACTTGTAGTTGGATTCCTCAAGGATCTTGTGGATGTCATGATATGGAAGTGGGTGGCCATTTTGTGAAGGCTATTATGATTTTTGTGGAATCAACCATCGATACAAATCTCAAGCACGAACTCGAAGTTTTAGAGCTAGCATGAGAACCATTGGTCAAGTCATAGCTTAATTTGGTATATCATGGTTGATTAGAGTCAAGCATAGGTCAACTATATGTGTGGAGTTCAACTGAACTCATGTCAAGAGAGAAGGTATATATGCATTAGGCTAAGCACTCATGATGGAATCTGATAATGGTTTGATGCCACCATTCACGAGGCTTTAGAACATGGATGATGGGTAACTTTTGCATACATACATAATGATGGGGATGTGTGATGCATGATTCACCATATATTATGGGTTTGAATGATGTACAACTCATCATATTGGTTGATTATCTAATAAATGGTTGAATTAGCAAGAAGATCTAGACAACTTATTTACTAAGGTCATCTAAGGAACTAATACAAAATCCAACTAGGGAAGAATCGCCTATCATTTTATATGGAATTTACATTAGAACAATGCTATAGTAGCTAAATAATACTATGGAAGTTGACAAAATTAGACTTGCCGCCAACTAGGAGCAAGACATCAAATAACTTGTGGTGTATGACACATTGGGAAACTTGTGGTATGAAGAAGCTACATGGAATCAATGTCATATTATGGATGCACAAATGTCATATCATGGATGCAAACCCTCTTGGGTGAGGTGGCATAGATGTCACATGGCATCATTAGAGGCATTGTGCCCATTTGGTAGAATATGATAGAAGAGAAAAGAGTCTATTATTGAGAGAGTGACTCATTAAATAAGATATTGACTCGGCGGTAGGGCGGAGAACTAAAATCTAATCTCTGTGTGAGCTCATGTGAGCACTGAATATGCTTGAGTAAAAAGATGTGATGTGATACTGGCATCAGAGCATGGTACAATTCATGCAATAATGCAACCCAAATTTGCCCAGTAGGTCTTGAACCCATGACCACGAGTATCCAATCCATGAGCTTTTCCATATGGGCTATGTCGCTTGATGTAGGTGACGACACACGCTACTATGTGGAGATTACAATTTGAAGAGATGGGAGCATTATGCCGACTGAATCAAACAAGAAAACGATGGGAGCATTAGCTACCTTGGACAAAGGGAAAAAGAACCTACAACCTTATCTTTAGCAAAAGATGCCTATGTCAAAAAGAAGAGATATACCACTCAGGGGAAACTTTTGATTACTGCCAAAGACGATAGTTCACTACAAGAAATAGGGGGGCATAGCAACGCCGCCGAACCGGAAAACAACGGGGACCGTCGCTTATGTGACGCTAGCGTCGCGTAAGCGATGGTTCTATTTTCGAAATTTTGATTTTTAGGCGGGGTACGTCGCAGACTCAAGCTTGCGTCGCTTATGCGACGCTAATCTTTGCATCGCAAATAGAGTTTCTTGCTAGCGACGGTATGTGCGACATGGGCAAACTGGAGAGAGTCGCATATGCGTCGTCCTTTCGAGAGCATCGCGTAAGCGACGCTCTAGAATGTTCAAAAAAAATTTTGATTTCTCCCGGCACATTTGTGCTGAGATCTGTATGAGAGCAAGAGAACGAGAGAGAGAGAGAGAGAGCGCGCGAGAGAGAGAGACCAGGTATGCGCACACACACACACACTTACACACACATACATATGCATACACACACACATATACACACATAGACACACACACACACATACACATATACACACACACACATACACACACAAATACACACACATATACACACAAATACACATAATGTTGCATACACACACATATACATACATACACACACACACATATACATGCACACACACATATATACATACACACACATATGCATACATAATGCACATGCAAACATACACATACATAATGCATACACATGCACACGCATATACACATACACATACACATACACATACACACACATACACACATACACACACGCATACACACACATACACACACACATACACACACACATACACACATACACACATACACACATACACACATACACACATACACACATACACACATACACACATACACACACATATATGCATACAGACACACATAGAGAGACATGCACACACATACACATACATGCATACATATGCATATGCATATGCATACATACATACATACTTACATGCATACACACACATATGCATACACACACATATGCATACACAATGCACATGCATACATACACATACATAATGCATATGCATACATAATGCACATGCATACATAATGCACATGCATACATACACATACATAATGCATATGCATACATAATGCACATGCATACATACACATACATAATGCATACACACACATATGCATACATAAAGCATACACACACATACACACACATATGCATACATACATGCATACACATACACACATAGACACATACACACACACACATACATATGCATACACACACATATACACACTAGACACACACACACACATACACATATACACACACACATACACACACAAATACACACTCGTATACACACATACACACATATTTGTTGCATACACACACATATACATACACACACACACATATACATGCAGATACACATATATACATACACACACATATGCATACATAATGCACATGCAGACATACACATACATAATGCATACACATGCACACACATATACACATACACATACACACACATACACACATACACACACATACACACATACACACACATACACACACATACACACACACATACACACACATACACACATACACACACATACACACACATACACACACATACACACACATACACACATACACACATACACACACATACACACACACATACACACACACATACACACACATACACACACACACACATACACACATACACACACATATATGCATACACACACACATAGAGAGACATGCACACACATACACATACATGCATACATACATACATACTTACATGCATACACACATATGCATACATATAATGCATATGCATACATAATGCACATGCATACATACACATACATAATGCATATGCATACATAATGCACATGCATACATACACATACATAATGCATACACACACATATGCATACATAAAGCATACACACACATACACACACATACACACACATATGCATACATACATGCATACACACACACACATAGACACATACACACCCATAGACACATACACACACATAAACAGATCCACACTCATAGACACACACACATACACATAGACGTGCACACACATACACACACATATACACACACACATATACACACACACATACACACATAGACACATACACACATAATGATGCATTCACACACATACAGATGCATACACACATACAAATGCATACACACATACACACATAATGATGCATTCACACACATACACATGCATTCACACAGGGATACAGGTCTTAAATATGACCTTTCTCCCTGGTATAGAGTACACATATTTAGGCAGTGTAGTTGTGCATGACAACGAGATAATGCAGTGTCCTGTTTGCAATAAATGGTTAACAGATTGCCACACGGGAATTGTCCCATGTCTTTGTTATAAAAAAGGGACTCAAATTGCTCTTCAGTTCCTAACAATGAGTCTATGTGTGTCTATGTGTAGACCCACAACCTATCTACTGACACTCAACGAGTTTCTCATGAAAAGAGATATAAGCTTATCTATGTGTATGTGTGTGTATGTGTGTGTCTATGTGTAAACCCACAACCTATCTACTGACACTCAACGAGTTTCTCATGAAAAGAGATATAAGCTTATCTGTCTGCACATGATTTAACTCAAATAAAATTTTCTCTTGTGAATAATTCACATAATTCACTGCTAATGCTCCCTTGTATATGCTTCTCCTTTGTTGATGGACCCACGTTGTAAACCCACAAATTGTCTACTGACACTCAACGAGTTTCTCATGAAAAGAGATATAAGCTTATCTGTCTGCACATGATTTAACTCAAATAGGTTTTTCTCCTGTGAATAATTCACATAATTCGCTGCTAATGCTCCCTTGTATATGCTTCTCCTTTGTTGATGGGCCCACGTTGTAAACCGACAACCTTTCTACTGACACTCAACAATTTTCTAATGAAAAGAGATATAAGCTTATCTGTCCGCACATGAATTAACTCAAATAGGTTTTTCTTGTTGGAGAAACAATCACTAATTGGACATATATTTAAAGTTCAAATCTTAGGAAGAAAACCCCATGCCTATGTGAAGGGACAAATTCACAAGTGTATCATACTTGTAAAGTTAGTTCACTTTAGTTCTAGAAGTTTTTTAAAAATCACGGGAATGAGAAAATCTATATAAGTTAGTTTGTATCAACTGACGCGGAGAGAGAGAAAGTGAGAAGAACTCATTTTTGTATGACTGAGTATAGTCGGGCTTCTCTGAGTGAGAAAGCATCTGTAAAACTTCTGAGTTTTTTATAGTTATGAGAAGAACTGAGTAAAGTTCTGTGTATGAGCCTCTCTCCATCATCTCCATGATTACCTACTGTGTGATGAGTTACAAAGATCAAGTTTTCCAAGCAACTCGATGCCTGGCATCGAATCTCTGTTGATAAGTCATATTTTCATTTATGTTTTTCATCCAGTACTGAAGTGTTTGAAAAACATGATGTTGTTGGAGCAACTCGATGCCTGACATCGAATTCCAGTTGATAAGTCATATTGTAAATGTGCATGAAATCACCTATAATTTTGGTGTCCAAAAGATCAAGACTTTATGCGGGAATTCGATGCCCGGCATCGAATCCCTACTAAAAAGTGGCCAAAAACATCTCAAGTCGATGCCCGGCATCGAATTCTCGTTGCAAGTCGATGCTAGGCATCGAATTCTAATTTTAAACAGGCGCTCTTACTAAAACAGGCAAGTTTTCCAGTTTTGGAAGGTCATACATGGTCATCTTGTGAGGGCCATAACTTGAGTTCTAGAGCTCCGTTTGATGCATATGATAGCTTGTTGGAAAGCTCTACTCTTCTAGTTTTAGCCTATAAAATTTCATGGAGAAATAATACTTGAGATAGGAGAAATTAGCAAAATACTGAAGGTATGTCATTTCAGTGACTAGGAATTTCTGTAGAAGCAAAGTTCTCACTTTAGGCTATCATTTCTCAAAGTTTGGAGTGGCAATGAGTTAATGGTGACCATAGAGGTGTTCTAGTGTCACCTTAATTCATTTCTTGTGGTGTTTCATACATCAACAAGTGGTATCAGAGCAGAAAGATTCTCGAGAGCAGAAGACGACAAAGGTACGAGAAGTTTTGTAAAGTTTTTCATTAAAGTTTGAAAGGTGAAGCATTTGAAGACACAAGGCATCAAAAGATTACTTTCGAAGTATCCTCATACACAAAGAACTTCAAAAGGTATTATCCTTTATCCTTTAAGCTCACAGGTTGCAGCAGAAGGAAAGAACTATGGCAGATCATATCTCCATTGACAAACTGGACAGAGATAATTACCCCGCATGGGTAATGAGAATGGAAGCCTTACTTATGAGTAAGGATCTCATGGTATATGTAACAGGTGAGGAAGAGAAGCCAGTATTTGAAGATGAAAGCCGACCAAAGAAAGAAGAACTTGATGCTTTAAAGCATTGGCAGAAGAAGGATGCAAGTGCAAAAGCCTACATCTACAATACAATCTCAGATCATTTGCTACCACACATCAGAGGATTGGAATCATCAGAAGATATATGGAATGCATTGGAATATCATTTCCAAAGCACTACTAAAGCACGGAAAGCAAGTCTATGGTCAGAGTTTACAACATTCAAGAAGAAGCCAAGTCAAACCATTAGTGATTATGTCACTAAGATGAAGGATCTAGCAGATAGTCTTGGATCCATAGATGAAGATGTTGAAGATCACAGATTGATTGCTCAACTACTTGCAGGCTTGAGAGGGGATGAAAGGTGGAAACCTTTTGTCTTATCAACAGAACTTTCATTAAATCATTATGTTCCAGATTTGAACCAGTTGCTTGGTTTGATGCTCACATATGAGCAAGACTTGAAGGGAGATGGAGATAAAGGTCAAAGTTCTGCAATGTACATGAAGAATAAGAAGAAAGGAGATAAAGGTAAAGCAAAGGATGAAGAGGAGTCTAATTCTCAAGCTTATTATGCAAGAGGTAAAGGCACTGGCAGAGGAAGAGCAAGAGGTTTTGGAAGAGGAAGAGGTAATCAAAATAACAACAAAAAGGCTTGCTGGATCTGTGGATTGAGTAATCATTTGGCTCATGACTGTTGGCACAACCAACAAGGATCAAACCAGAATCAAAACAACAATAGCAGAGGTCGAGGTGGAAGATATCAAAGTAATTTTCAAAGAGGTAGACAAAGTTAAAGAGGAGGCTATGGTAGAGGTGGAGGAAGAAGTTGGGGACATAATCAATCCTACAACACCACCTACTACAACTATGCAAATGACACACAGAATGAAAGTCATACATCATTGATGATGAATTCAATCAGCACATCAGACAAAGAAGATCTAAAGGTATTTTACATTGACTCTGGATGTTCTAATCATTTGTCAGGAAACATAGAATTGATGTCAGATTTGGAAAAAGGCATTTCTAGTCACACAGTTCAAACTGGTGATAATACAAGACATAGTGTACATTCAATTGGAAAAGTGAAATGCAAGAGTGGAGCAGATTTGCTAACCAATGTTTTGTATGTTCCAACAATACCTAAAAACTTGATTAGTGTGGGACAGATAGTTGAAAAAGGTTTTCAAGTCAGGTTTACAAATGAAGGAGTATTTGTGGAAGATCCAGAGAATGGATATAATCAGATTGTCTCTGGTAAGAAAGAAGGTAGACTCTTTACTTTAAGAGTGCAAGGGAACATTGGTCAAGCTTTGCTCACACATGGTGAAGCAGTGATTACAGAACTTGATCTCTGGCATAAGAGATTAGGTCATTTCAATGAAAGAGGAATTAAAGCTATGGTTGCTAATCAGTCTGTACTAGGATTACCAAATGTGCAAAGTCAACATATGGTTTATAAATGTGAAGCATGTCAAATGGGTAAAGCACACAGGTTACCATTTCAAAAGAAAGGATTCAAACATGATGGAGTACTTGAGCTCATTCATACAGATGTATGGGGACCAACAAAAGAAGGATCTATCAGTGGCTCAAGGTATTATGTTCTTTTCATTGATGATGCTACAAGATGGATAACATTATATGTTTTGAAGGAAAGATCAGAAGTGTTTGGAGCTTTCAAGCATTTTCATGCATATGCAGAGAGAGTAACAGGTCAAAAGCTTAAGAGACTGAGGTCTGATGGAGGGGGAGAATATTTCTCCCAAGAGTTCAATGATTATCTTTGGAATGCAGGTATTAAGAGAGAAATAACTTGCAGGTATACACCACAACAAAATGGTGTAGCAGAAAGAAGGAACAGGACTTTGGTTGAGTTTGCTAGAGCTATGCTAAAGGAGAAGAACTGTCCAAATTATCTTTGGGCTGAGGCTGTAAATACAGCTACATATCTTGTGAATAGATTACCATGTGCAGCTCTCAATGGTATGACTCCATATGAAGCTTGGTGGGGTAAGAAACCAACACTAGATCATTGTAGAGTGTTTGGATCAATTGCATATGCTTATGTGCCATCACAACTTAGGCATAAACTTGAACCAAAGGCAGAAAAATATGTGTTCATTGGTTATGATGAAAAGCAGATGGGTTACAGGTTGTGGAATCCTCTAACCAAACAATTTATTGTTTCTAGAGATGTTACATTTGATGAACAGAAAAGTTGGTATGCAGATCAAAGTCATACAGCTGAAGAATTTGAAGAAGAGGTAAGAAGATGTGAGAAAGGAAAATCAATTGTGCAGGTAAATAGAGATGAAGACTATATGCAAGCAAGTACATCCACAAGTGGATTAACAAGAAGGAATGAAGAAGCTCCTATATTTGATGAAGAAGTGTATCCAGACACATATGAAGAATGTGAACCAAGAAGGTCAAGCAGGACAAGGAGACAACCATAAAGGTATTCTTATGATACTTCTTACATAACTCAGAAGAACTATGCATATATGGTCAAAGATGATGAAGAACCTCAGAACTATGATGAAGCTAAAGGTAAAAAGCAATGGGAAGAAGCAATGAAGGAAGAGTTCAATGCACTGGAGGAGAACAAGACATGGGAACTTGTTCCTAAACCAAATGGTAAGAAAGTTATTGGAAATAAATGGGTTTATAAAGTGAAGAAGCTTGCAGATGGAAGTATAGCCAGATACAAAGCTAGATTGGTGGTGAAAGGCTATGCCCAGACCTATGGCATAGATTATGATGAGACATTCAGTCCCGTAGCTAAGATGTCAACTATAAGGACAATCATTGCTATTGCAGCTTCAAAAGGATGGACTCTAAGTCAATTGGATATAAAAAATGCATTCTTGAATGGATACATATCAGATGAGGTATACATGGAACAACCTCAAGGGTTTATAGATTCCAGGTATCCAAATTTTGTTTGCAGGTTGAGAAGAGCATTGTATGGATTGAAGCAAGCTCCAAGAGCTTGGAACTATAGACTGGTGAAGTATCTCAATGATCTTGGATATCAAAGTTCAAAAGCAGATTCAAGTCTACTTATCAAAAGAACAGAGGAAGGTACAATCTACATTTGTATTTATGTAGATGACATTATAATCACAGGTACTTCAGATGAAGGAATCAAGGAGGTAAAGAGATCACTTGAGAAAGAGTTTAAGATCAGTGACCTAGGAAAGTTATCATACTTTCTTGGAATGGAAGTTACTTATACAGATCATGGCATATATGTGTCACAAGAAAGGTATCTTCTGAACTTGTTGAAGAAGTTTGATATGGAAAATTGCAGAGAAGCTTCAACTCCACTTGAAGTTAATCACAAGCTCAGTAAATATGATGGTGCAGACTACAAAGATATGAGGAAGTATCAATCTCTTGTGGGTAGTTTGATTTATGCTACACTAACAAGACCTGATCTTAGTTATGCAGTGGGAGTTTTGTCACAATTCATGCATTGTCCAAAGGACCCACATTGGATTGCAGGTCAAAGAGTTCTCAGATATATCAAAGGAACTATAAAGGAAGGATTATATTATCCTTCTACATCAGATTTGAAGTTGAGAGCCTATAGTGATTCAGATTGGGCAGGTAATCAGGATGACAGAAGATCAACTCATGGTTACATGATATACATTGGTGATAAGCTTGTAAGTTGGTGTTCAAAGAAACAACATACAGTAGCATTATCGTCAACTGAAGCAGAGTACAAAGGACTTGTGGAAGCAGCTAAGGAAGTCATATGGATGCAGACATTGTTCAAGAGCTTAGGCATTGATCAAGGTACACCTACAATACATGGAGATAATATGAGTTCACTTTATCTTGCAGCAAATCCAGTATTTCATGCAAGGACAAAGCACATAGAGATACAGTATCATTTTCTCAGAGAAAAGGTAATGGAGAAGGAGATTGAAGTGGAGTACATTTCTACTAAAGATCAGTTAGCAGACATAATGACAAAGAGCTTGGATGGTGTGAAGACCAGCAGATTCAAAAGCATGGCAGGAATAGAAGAAAAGAAGAAGATATGAAGAAACAGGGAATGTCAATTAGTGATTGAGGGGGAGCTGTTGGAGAAACAATCACTAATTGGACATATATTTAAAGTTCAAATCTTAGGAAGAAAACCCCATGCCTATGTGAAGGGACAAATTCACAAGTGTATCATACTTGTAAAGTTAGTTCACTTTAGTTCTAGAAGTTTTTTAAAAATCACGGGAATGAGAAAATCTATATAAGTTAGTTTGTATCAACTGACGCGGAGAGAGAGAAAGTGAGAAGAACTCATTTTTGTATGACTGAGTATAGTCGGGCTTCTCTGAGTGAGAAAGCATCTGTAAAACTTCTGAGTTTTTTATAGTTATGAGAAGAACTGAGTAAAGTTCTGTGTATGAGCCTCTCTCCATCATCTCCATGATTACCTACTGTGTGATGAGTTACAAAGATCAAGTTTTCCAAGCAACTCGATGCCTGGCATCGAATCTCTGTTGATAAGTCATATTTTCATTTATGTTTTTCATCCAGTACTGAAGTGTTTGAAAAACATGATGTTGTTGGAGCAACTCGATGCCTGGCATCGAATTCCAGTTGATAAGTCATATTGTAAATGTGCATGAAATCACCTATAATTTTGGTGTCCAAAAGATCAAGACTTTATGCGGGAATTCGATGCCCGGCATCGAATCCCTGCTAAAAAGTGGCCAAAAACATCTCAAGTCGATGCCCGGCATCGAATTCTCGTTGCAAGTCGATGCTAGGCATCGAATTCTAATTTTAAACAGGCGCTCTTACTAAAACAGGCAAGTTTTCCAGTTTTGGAAGGTCATACATGGTCATCTTGTGAGGGCCATAACTTGAGTTCTAGAGCTCCGTTTGATGCATATGATAGCTTGTTGGAAAGCTCTACTCTTCTAGTTTTAGCCTGTAAAATTTCATGGAGAAATAATACTTGAGCTAGGAGAAATTAGCAAAATACTGAAGGTATGTCATTTCAGTGACTAGGAATTTCTGTAGAAGCAAAGTTCTCACTTTAGGCTATCATTTCTCAAAGTTTGGAGTGGCAATGAGTTAATGGTGACCATAGAGGTGTTCTAGTGTCACCTTAATTCATTTCTTGTGGTGTTTCATACATCAACATTTCTCCTGTGAATAATTCACATAATTCGCTGCTAATGCTCCCTTGTATATGCTTCTCTTTTGTTGATGGGCCCACATTGTAAATCCACAACCTGTCTACTGACACTCAACGAGTTTCTCATGAAAAGAGATATAAGCTTATCTGTCCGCACATGAATTAACTGATCAAATAGGTTTTTCTCCTGTGAATAATTGACATAATTCGCTGCTAATGCTCCCTTGTATATTCTTCTCCTTTGTTGATGGGCCCACGTTGCAAACCCACAACCTGTCTACTGACACTCAACGAGCCTACATGAAAAGAGATATAAGCTTATCTGTCGCACATGAATTAACTCAAATAGGATTTTCTCCTGTGAATAATTCACATAAATCACTGCTAATGCTCCCTTGTATATGCTTTCTGTCAATGGTGCACACTGACATCTCACCCGTATGCGTGCCTACATGTAAACAAAACCTTATTACACCTCAGACAGTGATCTAATGTAATATCAGAGATTATTACATCTAAGCAAAGAACATGAGCTAAAAAATGTGTCTTCTGCTTCCCATCAGTCCAGGCATATGGATTGATGTCCATCTCTCCATAGCTATCTGCCTTAGAAATACCATGCAACTTTTTATCAATGTAATTAAACAAAAATAGTGGCATCCCTGGTCGGACATTCTTTACATAGATGATATGAGAAGCTCGAAGGCCTGGACATACACAAAAGCTAATGATCAAGCTATTGTTCATGCATATGGTTTAAAGGGAGAGACGTATATCTATGATAGAAAGTAAAAGGTGGTATAAAGCATACAAAACAGAAGCTGTGTGACACATTCATTGTAAGTCGCATGGTCACAGCGAAAAATCACAGCAGCAAGCTCCTCCGCCAGAAGGTTCAAGAATGGGAGCGGTGATGAAGGAGAATGGCTAGCCCAAGAGGAAGGAGAATGAAGGCCTTTGTATGTTTCGGTCTTACGTCCAGCTCCCATGACAGAAGCACTCTGTTGGCGATGAAACTTGTAAGAGTAATTTTAGAGTTTGTTGGAAAACGTTAATTACAAATTTATGTAATGAGATCATATGCTACGTGTGTATTAATTACAATAATACTTTCATAATAATATTTTTTATGAATGAAGGCATTCTGTGGGTAGAATATTGACACCAATGGATGAAGATATGAAAGATATTGACACCAGCATTCACGAGTTCACTGTCAAGGATGTAGTTGACAATGATGTGGATAGCAATCTATGGAGCATGCGCAAGAGTAAGGCTAAGTGGTTCAGGATCTTGGGTGTTCTGTCGGGTATGATTGCCGTTGGGAGGTGGTTTTCTAATATTTGCAGATGGAAGAACCCTATCACCACAGTTCTCGTCCATTTCCTCTTCGCTGCTAATGCTCCCTTGTATATGCTTTCTGTCAATGGTGCACAATGACATCTCACCCGTATGCGTGCCTACATGTAAACAAAACCTCATTACACCTCAAACAGTGATCTAATGTAATATCAGAGATTATTAAATCTAAGCAAAGAACCTGAGCTGAAAAACGTGTCTTTTGCTTCCCATTAGTCCAGGCGTATGGATTGATGTTCATCTCTCCATAGCTATCTGCCTCAGAAATACCATGCAACTTTTTATCAATGTAATTAAACAAAAATAGTGGCATCCCTGGTCGGACATTCTTTACATAGATGATATGAGAAGCTCAAAGGCTTGGACATGCACAAAAGCTAATGATCAAGCTATTTTTCATGCATATGGTTTAAAGGGAGAGACGTATATCTGTGATAGAAAGTAAGAGGTGGTATAAAGTATACCAAACAGAAGTTGTCTGACGCATTCATTGTAAGTCGCATGGTCACAGCCAAAAATCACAGCAGCAAGCTCCTGCGTTGAAAGGTTCAAGAACGAGAGTGGTGACGAAGGAGAATGGCTAGTCCAAGAGGAAGGAGAATGAAGGCCTTTGGATGTTTCGGTCTTACGTTCTCCCATGACAGAAGCACTCTGCTGGCGATGAAACTTGTAAGAGTAATTTTAGAGTTTGTTGGAAAATGTTAATTACAAATTTATGTAATGAGATCATATGCTATGTGTGTATTAATTACAATAATACTTTCATAATAATATTTTTTATGAATGAAGGCATTCTGTGGGTAGAATATTGACACCAATGGATGAAGATATGAAAGATATTGACACTAGCATTCACGAGTTCACTGTCAAGGATGTAGTTGACAATGATGTGGATAGCAATCTATGGAGCATGTGCAAGAGTAAGGCTAAGTGGTTCAGGATCTTGGGTGTTCTGTCGGGTATGATCGCCGTTGGGAGGTGGTTTTCTAATATTTGCAGATGGAAGAACCCTATCACCACAGTTCTCATCCATTTCCTCTTCGCTGCTAATGCTCCCTTGTATATGCTTTCTGTCAATGGTGCACAGTGACATCTCACCTGTATGCGTGCCTACATGTAAACAAAACCTCATTACACCTCAAACAGTGATCTAATGTAATATCAGAGATTATTAAATCTAAGCAAAGAACCTGAGCTGAAAAAGGTGTCTTTTGCTTCCCATCCGTCCAGGCATATGGATTGATGTTCATCTCTCCATAGCTATCTACCTCAGAAATACCATGCAACTTTTTATCAATGTAATTAAACAAAAATAGTGGAATCCCTGGTCGGACATTCTTTACATAGATGATATGAGAAGCTCGAAGGCCTGGACATGCACAAAAGCTAATGATCAAGCTATTTTTCATGCATATTGTTTGAAGGGAGAGACGTATATCTGTGATAGAAAGTAAGAGGATAGATAAAGTATACCAAACAGAAGCTGTGTGACACATTCATTGTAAGTCGCATGGTCACAGCCAAAAATCACAGCAGCAAGCTCCTCCGCCGGAAGGTTCAAGAACGGGAGCAGTGATGAAGGAGAATGGCTAGCCCAAGAGGAAGGAGAATGAAGGCCTTTATATGTTTCGGTCTTACGTCCAGATCCCATGACAGAAGCACTTTGCTGGCGATGAGACTTGTAAGAGTAATTTTAGAGTTTGTTGGAAAACGTTGTCGTAGAGATTGTCATCTCTACATTTGCTTCTACTCACTTCAAAACAAAGGATATATTGTTCGTTGAAAAAAAGGAAATAAAGAAGAAGTATTTGGCAGGAAACGATTTGATAGATATGTATATGAGAGGTTAAACGCATCATGTTATTTGTACTCCTTTATATGTGCTGAGCCTTTCACATATGGTGGCATTGATTGATGTAATTGCATCTCTCATCTATCTTTTGGTATTTTTCGGGATTGATTATATTCAAGAAAGATCTCTGATTAGCATGGAATTTCGATAGTACAAAAAAAATATATATATAAATAAAGTTGTTCATATGCAAAGTCAGAGGAGCTCGCAGTCATTATACATCCAATAATATCATTTTCCTATGTTTGATTTTTTTTTTTGTCAAATATATACAAAATATTATGCATGTATAAAAGACAACACCGCACGTCTGCCACAAAGGAAGAGATCTTCGGCAGTAATTCAAGTGTGGTGGCAATCATGCAAAGGGGAGTCTTGAGAGAGCGCATGCAAATATCTAGAGCCGCATGAAGATCGGAGGGGAAGCACATGATTCTAAAAAAGAGCACACTTCGAGAGGGAGAACAGAAGATAAGAAGGAGGCCGTAGTAGATCATTCGCCCCCCCCCTTTTTTGGGGATGCAGAACGTGTCGCTTCAATACTTTCAATTTACGTTTGCTAATTCTCTCTCTCAGATTTGCTGAATGCAAAAGAGGAGGCAGACTGGAGATTCGGAGAACAGAGAAGAGAGCTGGACCGTATTATTTTGGAGGGGTTCTTCTTCACGGATGAAGGAAGATATCTGACAGGTGATGCGTATCTACGGGCTAGTGGCCGATCGTTGAAGCTCTATTCACGAGAACATGCGGATCCATGACCATTTTTCTCTGCTAGGCTCAAAGCGAAAAGGAATTCTCACGTGCGACAAGGAAGTTCTATCTGTGTCAGAGGGTAGTCATTCATATTCTAGCTATTGAGGAGAACAATTGAGCAGTGCTTCGTCAGTTGAAGGACGACCTGGACAGGAGAGAAGGCGGTGAAGATGAACAGGAGGAAACGCTATACAATTTCGATGGCGACCACATATTCATGTTTTTCTAAATTCGAAGAAGCAGCTATTGCGCAAGATGTTTGACTGAGGAGATACTGCGTCAGGTCGAGTTAGAAGAACTGCATTATTCTTGGCATCTGCTCTTGGTGTTAGTTGTTGGAGATCAACAAATGTTCATGGACTGAGTCTGTATAGACATCACAGATGATCAAATGCAAGGAAGGCACACCATGAGGCAAATTTTTCTGAGAGGACTGATGCTGAAGACGTGATCTTTTATGAAATCGCTGCCTCCGATGTGTGATTCTGTTATGGCGTTTTTTTAGAGAATCGATTGTAGAACTGTTCATATGATTTTGCATTTTGATTTGATTTTATTCATCTTCCAACATCCTTGTGTATTTTCTGGTGATGACCATCATGCGCAGACAACTGCTGTTGAAGATTGTAATGTAATAGTGTTCTGAATTTAACTACAAGAGAAATTATCGATCAGAGCTGTAACAAGGAATATCGAGGGGCAATCTAAGTTTACTTCTAGTAACACTTCTCGGAAAGGATGCTCCACTCTCCTTCGCTTTTGACAGTGATTACTACAGCCCTGTGGTAAATGATAGGACATCGACTGGGAGAAAGCTTTCTCTATAGCTGACTACGCCGAAGATATAGGAGGATATTCATTTACTGCTGTTAATTCAATTCGAGGAGAAAAAGGTGAATGAATGCTTTCAACTAGTAGAAAAGAATCAAAAGAATTTAGTGAAGCGCTGGGGTTTTAGTTTTTAATTGCATTGAGTGTATTTCATAATGATCAAAGATTACTTATGTTTACTGTCGCTCAAAAACTAGATTTCAATTAATGCCCTTGAACGCTGACAGGTTCATAATTTCTATTTTGTTTTTGTTGAACATAACCATAATTGCTATTGTTTGTCAGCGACCTGATTGATGTTAATACGCAACACTATGGGACTTAAGCTTTTCTACTCTTTAATGCATAGAGTTGATGACTGGAAGAGTTTTAAGTTCTTCTTTTATGATCGATTGATGATGAAATTGAATACCTTGACTCGCCGAAATTAATAGATCCATCTGTAACTCATCTTGCGCTCTGCATAGTTTAATTTTGATGAGATTTGATTTGAATTGCCATATAGAGAAGACTACTGAATTAATTAAAAAACAGTATTTTGATGTTTTTGCTACCAGTGTTTACCTTTGCTCATGCCCTTGACTTTCAAACATGTTCAACAGTATATATTGTTATGGTTTAAGAACTGCTTGCGACAGCTATACCATACAATTAAAACCATGCTTTTTGAGTTTTTATTCTTCAACGACAATGACTGCGCTATGATGCTTGTCATCTTCGACTAAATTACCTTATTAATATACTGATATAAATTCTGATAATTTGCTTTGCATATATTCTAGAACATCAGAGTTGCGGAATCTTATTTGAAGGAGTTTGGTTAGCTGGATATTCAATTCTAATAGTAATCGTTTATGAGTAACCTTTCATGGCTTATGTGTTTCGAATGCACAGCTGTAGTCGATTCCTATGATATACATAGATACATATATTTATATATATTCATATTTTGAATATTGAAACGCTTATTCACATTTAGAAGCATTATTACGCAGTAAATATTCTAAGTAAAAGATTGAAGAACTCAGATTTTAAGCACTTTGAATGTAAACTCGACTGAACTTGTGAGATGGCGTTTGGCTGATAGAGATTTTCTTAATCCATTGTTAAAAAGTATTTAAGAATATATATAGATTCTGTGTAGTCTATATAGCAATAGACAATTGAAATCATAAGCCGAGAGTTTATAAGCACAACCAACTTGGAGATAAATGTTAATTGTTGTAGCCCAGGAATGTAAAACCATGTTATTGGGAGTCATTTGTAAGTTGTACATCGATCTGAAGGTATGTAATGAATGCTTAATTTTGCATTCTTTCTTTATGAGTGTGCATGATAAAGTATTTGTATTTTCCGAAGATGAAGTTTGGTTATAAAATCGATTAAAGTGACTTCTTTGAGTAAGTTATGCGGATCGAATAGTGATTATGATGAATTATTTTGACACTTTCTGATAAGAGTATATGATTTTGTAATTGCTTGAATACTAACCTCCTGAGTTTAATCTTCCCATGGAGTTTTACTCTACTTGAGCTTGCCTTAAGCACTCTTCCCATGGAGTTTTACTCATCACTGAACTTGAGTTTGCCCCAAGCACCCGGTGTGCGTCGTATTTCCGGTGGTTGGCCCGATCCACCGACCGTCGCTTTCGCGCCGACATATTGGTGATATAGCCGGTAAACATAACACTGTCGCTGATTTTGCTTTCAAGAGCAAAATTCGACAATAATATTGAAGCATTAAATAATCATATTAATTTAAAAAATTATGAAACATCTACCTATACATATGAGAGATTTAGAGAAAACGATTATGAAGGAGAGTGGCGAGATATAGGAAACTATCTGAGTTCATTTCAACCTTCCCCAAGCTGGTCTTCAAATCGATTCCGGAACATCAGAAAGAGGTCTTTTAACTTCTTCTTGAAGGATGGAGATCTTTGGAGGCACGCCAGAGGAAAGGTTCAAAACCCTCAAAGAGTGTTGATATATTTAGGTAGTGATGTGTGTGAACACTCTAGGACCGCCGGGGCACTTTTTTACCTCTTTAGGAGGTTTTTTTCCCCCGGCTTGTATATATGCCTATTGCCCTAATGGGCTACTTATCTTTGTACATTCTCTAGTAATACATTCAGTATTGTGTTTTTGTGCTCCAAGCTTCTTCTTCTTCCTTGTGCTGTTCGCGTGCTTCTGCAGACATCTATCTCCAACAATTGGTATCAGAGCAGGTCGTCGCTTCTTCTAGGGCGCTGTCGACACTCCTCCGTTTGCAGTCTCAGATTCACATGAAATTTGGTGAGCATACTCAGGGTGTTTTCAAGATCAAAATGGCTTCGCTTTGTGGTGCCGAAATCGCGATCTGAGCTCGTTTCGACCTCCGAACGCACTATCGTAGCGCTTGTGCAGGCTATTTCGCCCTTTTGTGCCAAAGGTATATACCAGTTTCTGTTCGCCAGTTTAAGCGTCTCAAAGTCTGCTACAGGTCTAGCAGAACTCATCTGGGCAGTTCCGTTCAACTTTTTGAGATACAGTCAACTTTCTGCATCAAGGTATTTTAGTCACCGGCCATGGCTGAAAGCAGTGATGTATTCCGTATGTTGGCTGTTGAGGATAAGTTGGATGGTACCAACTACCCATTATGGGCTTATATGATGCGACATGTACTGGTTGCAAAAGGATTGTGGAACATTGTGCAGGGTGTTGAAAGACGTCTTGTTACACCTGTAACGACAGGTACTGCAAATACAGGTGCTGGAGCTGATGAAGATGGTGTCGAAGATGATATTCTGCAGATTCTTGTTCGTGCTGCTGTTTCTGTTGCAGCTACTGTAGAGCAGATTTGTTGGGATGGCAGAGATACCCAGGCACATGCATTGATAGCTTTGTTTGTCAAACGTGCCATTATTCCTCACATTCACTCTTGCAGAACAGCAAAGGATGCTTGGGATACACTTACCACTTTGTACCAGGCTAGGAATGAGGCTCGTGTTGCTTACCTCCGAAAACAGTTGGAGAGTGAGCACATGAATGAAGGTGATTCTATGGACAGTTTCTTAATGAAGATCAAAGATTTGAAGGAACAGTTGATTTCTGTTGATGAGGTTATACCAGATAGCTCACTTGTGCAGACCGTTCTGAATGGTCTTCCTGATTCATATCAGAGTTTTGCTTCTACTCTTTGGTTGATGATGAAAGGCAATCCAAATGCCTTGTCATTTGAGGAGTTAGTGTCTGTTCTGTTGCAGGAAGATCAGTCCAGGCAGAACAGGTCCATTATGCATGTTGCAGATCAAGCTTTCCTGGCTAGTTGGCAAAGGAAAATGGAGCTCTTCTACTAGTAAGCAGAAATCTGCAAATGCTACACAATCGAAGAACCAGGATAAAGATGAGAAGAAATCAGAAAAGCAGAAATTGTTTTGCAAGTACTGTAAAGGAAATGATCATATCATAAAGAACTGTCCAAAACTGGCTGCTAAAGAGGCAAAGAAGAAAGAGGCTGGAATGGTTGTTGCAGAGGCTTCCTACACCAAAAACAGAGTCTGCAAATCTTGTGCAGGAAGAAGAATGGGCGTTTACTACTGTCTGCAATTTTGACCTATCTTCTCATGATCAGTGCATGTCTGCAGTAGACTCAGATGTTTGGTACTTTGACAGTGGGACGACCAAACATATTACCTCGCAGCGCAGTTTCTTCTCTTCACTCGAGCCTGCCCCTACAGGGAATACTGTCACATGCGCCAATAACTCCTCTTATCCTGTTATGGGAGTTGGTAAGATCATTCTGACTACTGCTGATGGTAGTTCTTTCACTTTGTCAGATGCTTTATTTGTGCCAGGGATAAAAAAGAACCTGTTATCAGTTTCTGCATTAGCCAAGATTGGCTTGGTTGTGAAATTCGTTGATGACAGGTGTACAGTCCATGATCTCTCAAATGGCGATGTGATTATTGCTTCTGGCATTTTATGTCGTGGGCCGTATAAGATCATAGACTATGAAAGATCTGTGAATGATTCGGTATGTGCAGTTCATGATTCTCAGGCTATGTCAGATGCAAAGCTTTGGCATGCACGCTTTGGTCATCTGAATTTTGCTAGTTTGTTACGCCTGCAGAAACCTGAAATGGTATCCTCTTTGCCCAAACTTGAGGCACCTGGAAAACATGTTTGTGAAGGCTGTATTTTGGGCAAAATGCAGCGTTCTTCCTTTCCAAAAGATGGTTTAGTTCGGGCTACGCAGAAATTGCAGCTTCTACATAGTGATGTCTGTGGTCCTATGCAGACACCCTCTTTTGGAAATTACCTTTACTTCGTGACTTTCATTGATGATTTTTCCAGGCATGCATGGGTATATCCACTCAAAGCAAAGTCCGAAGTGTTCATGTGCTTCAAACAGTTTTTGGTTTTGGCTGAAAATCTATCACCATGTAAAATGGGCACCCTCCGTTCTGATCGAGGGGGGGAATATATGTCTTCAGATTTTAATGCATTTCTGGTTGAACGTGGGATAAAACACCAGTATACAGTGCCGTATACACCTCAACAGAATGGAGTTGCTGAACGAAAGAACAGGTTACTCATGGAGATGGCGAGGTGCATGGTCAAAAGTCAGGCTTTACCACATAGTTTCTGGCTTGAGGCTGTCATGTATGCAACATATGTACTAAACAGGTGTCCCACTAAAGCGTTGCAGTCTATCACTCCATATGAGGCTTGGCATGACCGCAAGCCATCTGTTGCTCATCTGCGTGTTTTTGGTTGTTTGGCATATGCATTAGTGCCTGAACAACATCGCAGAAAATTGGATGATAAGGCAATAAAATGTATTTTTGTTGGGTACAGTTCTGAAAGTAAAGGCTATCATCTATATCATCCACAGACTAAACACATTCTGGTTAGCCGTGATGTTGTCTTTGTGGAAGATGCTATTCAGCCATAGCTCCAAAGACATGTATGATACTTTGATGCCTCTTTTTACAGGTGGACATGCTAGTGTTGGTCCTAATGAGGCAACTTCTCAGCCTTTGCAGGTTTCATATGATGATGCAGATCATTCCATTTCTGATGCAGATTTACATGATGCACTTGTTGATGAGAGAGATGATATTGAGCAAGCAAAAACTATGCCAAAATGGCTGGTGCAGACTTTGCGTGACAACAAATTAGATGCACCTTTGTCATATCGTACTCGTTCAAGCTCTCATAGTGCCTCCTTTGCATCAGATTGCTATGCTATGGCTGCATCTAGTCTCTGTGATGAGAATGAGCCTGTTTCTTTTGATGAAGCACAAAATTCAGAAAATTGGATGGCTGCTATGCAATCTGAATATGATGCTATAATGAAGAATGGTACATGATCTTTATGTGACTTGCCTCCTGGCAAGAAGGCCATTGGCACTAAGTGGGTATACAAGCTGAAGCGTAAACCTGATGGTACAGTTGACAGGTATAAGGCTAGGCTTGTTGCAAAGGGTTATGCACAGGAAAGAGGCATTGATTTTGATGAGACCTTTGCACCTACATGCCGTATGACTACTGTTCGGAGCATTTGTGCACTTGCAGCCCATCATGGTTGGAATGTACATCAGTTGGACATTAAAACAACATTTCTGAATGGTGACTTGCATGAAGAAGTGTATGTTTTTCAGCCCCATGGCTTTGTGCAGAAAGGGCATGAAAACCAGGTTTGCAGGTTAAAGAAAGCATTATATGGTTTAAAGCAAGCACCACGTGCTTGGTATGAGAAGATACATGCCTATCTGATTGCACATGGTTTTGAGAACAGTCCAACTGAAAGCACCTTATATGTTAAACGTGCTAATGATGTGCTTCTGATCATTGTTGTCTATGTTGATGACATGCTGCTCACTGGTCCTATTGAGACACATATTGCTGATTTTAAGGCTGATTTGCATGCCTCATTTGAGATGTCTGATTTGGGGCATTTGCATCACTATTTGGGCATTCAGTTTATGCACGTTGATGGTGGAATGGCTTTGTGTCAAACGAAATATATTGGCACATTATTGCAGCGTTTTGGCCTTGAAGACTGTAAGCCTATTGCCACTCCTATGGAGACAGGTTTACGATTGAGTCTTCATGATGCTGGAGATGCATTTGATGCTGTTCTCTATCAGCAGGCTGTTGGATGCTTGATTTACTTATGCATTACTCGGCCAGATATTCAGTTTGCTATCTCATAGATGAGCAGGTTTATGCATTGCCCAGGAGTCACACATTGGAAAGCGGTTAAGTGCATCTTTCGCTACTTGAGTGGTACTCGGCTACTTGGGTTGTTTTATCCCAAGGGGGGATCACTATCGCCAGATTTGCATGCTTTTTCTGACTCAGATTGGGCTAGTTGCTATGACACTCGTGTGTCCACCAGTGGTTTTTGCTTCATGCTTGGTAGCTCATGTATATCTTGGTTGAGCAAGAAGCAGCCTACTGTGGCTACTTCCAGTTGTGAGGCTGAGTATAGGGCAGCTTTCACAACGACTGTTGAGTGTGTGTGGCTTAGACGCCTTATGGCTGATTTGGGTGTTGGCCAGTCTTCTGCCACCACCATCTTCACTAACAGTCAGAGCGCATTGGCAGTTGCGAGGAACCCTGTGTTCCATGCTCGCACTAAGCACATTGAGGTGCATTATCACTATGTCAGGGAGAGGTTCTCTGCTGGGGAGATCAGCTTGGCATATGTGCCCACGCAGGAGAACATTGCAGACCTTTTCACGAAGGCTCTGCCTAGGGAGAAGTTTGAAGCTTTCCGCAAAGCTTTGGGCTTACTTCCTTTTGTGGAGTGATTTCCACATCGCTTGGCACTTCCTTATACATGAGTGCCAGCTCCTTGTTCACCGCATCACTCCCAGGGGGGATTTGTTGATATATTTAGGTTGTGATGTGTGTGAACACTCTAGGACCGCCGGGGCACTTTTTTCTCTCTTTAGGAGGTTTTTTTCCCCCAGCTTGTATATACGCCTATTGCCCTAGTGGGCTACTTATCTTTGTACATTCTCTAGTAATACATTCAGTATTGTGTTTTTGTGCTCCAAGCTTCTTCTTCTTCCTTGTGTTGTTCGCGTGCTTCCGCAGACGTCTATCTCCAACAAAGAGTTCTAGGTTTGAAGGTTTTTCAAGTGCAAGTTATGCAAGAGATGCACGAAAGCCTTTGGGCTGGTCATAAAGGCTTTGTTGCTACATATGAAAAGATTAGGGAAAGCTACTGGTGGCTGAGGATGTATGTAACTGTCAAAGAATTTGTAAACACTTGTAGTATGTGCCAGTTACATTCCTTTGTCAATCATAGAGACCCCCTTCACCCGACCTATCCACCTTGTATTCATTACAAGTGGGTAGTCGACCTTGTGACCATGCCTAAAAGCAATAGTGGCATGAGATACATCATTCTTGCACGAGAGGATTTGACAAATCACGTCGAGGGTAGAGCGCTTCGTTCCAATACTACTTATAATGTATGTGTATTCCTTTTGGAAGAAGTACTATCCAGATTTGGATATATAGAAAAAGTAGTAGCGGATAGAGGTGAGTTAGATGCAAGAGAGGCAAAAGATTTCTTTGCACAACATGGGATTTGATTGTCTCTTACGACTGCTTATAATCCAGAAGCAAATGGCAAAATAGAACGAGGGCATCCTTCCATAGTGAAGGCCATTTCTAAAGCTTGCCATGGAGATATTGGTCAATGGCCAAAATATCTCCCATTTGCTCTTTGGGATGATAGAATGATGTACACGAGAACAACTGGTTTTATGCCGGCTGAACTCATGTACTGTCAAAAACCATTATTTCTTGTTCATACTCAGATAGTTAATTGGATGAGTCTAGGTTGGAAGGATAATATTTCAAGAGAGGATTTATTAACACTTAGAATTAAGCAATTAAAACAAGGGAATGAAAATCTTAAAGAAGCAATAAAAAAGATAAAAACATCTAGATTGAAAAATAAACTATATTTTGATAAGAAACATAGACTGAGACCGCAACCAATAGAGAGTGGTGACTGGGTGCTTGTGTATGATAGTACGTTTGATACTCATTACGATGCACATCAGAAACTAACTAAACGTTGGTTCGGACCTTATGTTGTTGTTTCAGTTTATGAAACAGGTACATATAAATTACGTGAATTTGATGGTTCTATATTAAGAAACTTGATTGCAGGGAAAAGAATCAAGCTATTTAGAAGAAGAAAAAGCAATAAATTCGAATTGGATGAAGACTTTCTAGAGGACGATGATGAAGATGAATAAAAAAATGATGAGGTGAAAAAGTTCTGAACTTTACTTAAATTATAGTTGATAATATGATTTTTTTTAATTGATGCATTTCATGTGTAGATATGAACATCCTTCTGGTAGGAAAGGAAGATTATTAAAATTATGAAACAATGAATTTACAACTGAAGTAGGAATGTGTATGAAGAGAAGATAAGAATTAGAGACCCTATGGCTTTCATAAGGATAGGAGAGGGAACACTTGACTTGCGACTCCTAGTAAGAAGTAAGCTTATTTTATATAGGTAGGCTACCTTAACTTCCAAACCATTTAGCTAATGAGATCCTAGTTCCCACTATAGCATTCCTCTAGAACCTCTGCTCTGAATAGGGGTTAAGCCTTTCCCCTCTAACAAAAAAGTTGCGAAGAAAAAAAAAAAAAGAGAGAAGCATAAAGCAGTACATTAATGGTTGCTGCATTATGAGAAATAAAAAAGATGAGAAAAAGAAAAATTAAAAAAGAAAAAGAAAAAGAAAGAAAAAGTTATCATGATTCAGTTGTGGTCTCGAAACCACTTTTGAAATTCTATACGGGCAATATGAGGCGGATTTATGCTATAGAGGAATTAGTTAGATGCATCTTATGGCGAGTGGTAAGGAAATGAGGGATAGACCATTTATATAAAATATTTATTACTTTTGAACGGGTTAATAGAAGAGCAAGTACCACAACTGTCTGATTGAATTCTATAGGACTTTCTAAAACTTGTTTTCAATTTCATGCATTGAACGAAAAAGTTTGTGATTCAAGTTTGCATAATTTTAAAAGTCTTCTTAACTATCAGAAGTTGTACTTCCTTCTAAAAGCATATTTCATATAAGTTTGAAAATTATTCAAGAAACATTTTTCCAAAGGAATTTGATACTGCTTTTCTATTGAACTGCAGGTTGGCCCATCGAGGACGATGTGCAGGTTTGGTGGGGATGTCGGAAGGATTTCCTCACTCGAATTATCATATGGAAAAATAAAAATATTTTATTTTAGAGTTGATTAATTGATATTTCTCCCACATATTTCTGTAATGCATTGATTTCGATTGACTAAATTCTTCTCTTGGTTACCTGCAGGAAAAAGAAGAAATTGTATTCAGAAAAAAGGGATAATTGATCAATATTTTCAATCTTCATTTTATATCTTCTATGTGTTTATGAGATCATGAATGCGTTAGCATTAGCTTACCAATATCGTTATGATTAGATGTATACTCGTAATAAAATAAGTGTGAGTTATTAACTCTTTGTATGGTTTAGGAGTATGAATCATTATGAAGAATATAGGTAAAATATCATTTTCTTATTTTAACAAGTAATATCTATATTAATATAAGTTAAAAAACTTATAATCTCTCAAGTTTTACGAATCATATGTACGTGTATCTGTTTGCATGGAAATAAAAGGTAAAATTGACACGTGCAACTTTTAGTGCGCATGAGTTGACATGTGGCTATTGCAAAAAAGGAATGCACGCATATATGAATATGTATATATATCTCAATTCGCTGAAGAAATTTCTCTAATGATTTTTCTTTTTCAGGTATAAATTCTTTTCTTTATCTTCTTCATGTCATTCTCATTTGTTTTTCGTTGTTGTTTGTAACTCAGAGAGAGAGAGAGAGTGAATGAGGCGGTAAAAAATAGATACGGGGTGTTGCTAACAGAGAAAAAGAGAAGGGCATGTTCCCTCCTTCCTGTTTCAAGATCCTCCATCCTCGTTCTTGCTCATGGATCTCTATGTTCTAAAGCAGCGAAACTCTCCATTCATTCTATAACGATCATGAATGACTAGAGATCGGAGGAAGAGTGTGTTTTTTATAGTTTTAAGCATTACTTAGTGATTCGTCTGATCGCTAGTGTTGATATCATTGGGTTGGAGTTCTCTCATTCCTCTATTCATGCTCTTGTAAACTGCTAGAGAATTCATGTTGCTCAATAGAGGAAAGAGGAAAGGGGAGTTTGAGGAGGAGATTTCACCATATCTCCTTCCTCTGCTCCTTCTTTCTTAGACAGTTTTTTTTTAGCAACGCTTTATCTTCCTCCTCGCGCTTCGGTTCTTAACTCTTTGTTTATTATGTGTGATGTGAATCAAAGAAGGTGAAGTGCCTAGACTACGTTAGACGTTCAAAGACATGTTTGAACTTGTGCGTGAAATCCGACAATAGTAGGGAGAGAGAGAGAGGAAGAGAGTCTGTTTGTTTGCCTTTCTTCTGGATGACTAAGAGAATGCTAGATATGCGTGACTTGTAATAGAAAGAGGGAGCCTTATTCTTTGCTTCCCGAATTTCTACGAGCATCGGTGTGCATTCGCGTTCGGGGTCTGAAAGAAATATAGATCTGTAATAGAGAGAGGGGAGAGAAGGAGTTTTGTTTTCTTCTTTTCCCCCCTCCCCTCGCAGCTTCTGCAGAATGTTTCAGTCATCCCCATTTTTTTTAATGACGGTCCAAGATCATGCATGCATAATCTTTTGATTCTATGTATGCAGGAATAGAGAGAGAAAAGAATTCAGTGACATGTTCACCATTGGATATGTGTCAACTCAGCTCGATTGTGCTTATTAGATAACTTTAGAATCTATCAAACATACAGTACTAGCACAGCACAAATATTACATAGGCCATTTCAGAATTGATAGTTATCCTATTAATGTTTAGTGCATATGCAGTATTGATATGTGTCTCCCTCTAGTTCAACACGATTGATGTAGCGTTCTAAGCTTTTGCAGGTTGTGCAGTCATGGTATTCAACAGAGAGAAATAATTTTCACTGAATATTAATTAATAGTGTTGAGCTCGGGTGCTACCATGGCGAATGATATGAAATTGCTAAGCATGTTGTTGCATCACGCTCATTGATCTTGATTATCAATGATCCCTTGTAGGCGAGCTGTCCAAGTGATTCCCCTGCATACTAAGCTGCATGCTTTGTTTGAATGAAGAGGTCTTCTATGATATGTTAATACATGTATACAAGGTGAGAGATTTTTTTCCTTTTCTCTAATCAACTGCAAGCGTGTAATTTGTAGAAGAGAGTGCTCTAAGGCGGAAGTAGGTTAAACTCAATGACAGAGAGAATAATTTTAAAAAGAAGGGATGCTGGAACATCGGGTATACTTAGAAAATTAATCATCTATTCTACCTGCTGTTCTACCTATGCTGCTCTCTTTAAAGCTTTGCTGATGCATTTCTAAATAGAATTCCATCAGTCTCTAGCTGGAGCAAAGCCATTTTTGATTAAGCAGAGTAACATAAATTAATCGGCTATGTTCACATTTTACTTTGCATAAGAGTGAGGAGAGAAG
Source organism: Ceratopteris richardii (assembly GCA_020310875.1). NCBI lineage: Eukaryota > Viridiplantae > Streptophyta > Polypodiopsida > Polypodiales > Pteridaceae > Ceratopteris > Ceratopteris richardii. Next base: position 107,900,991 of record CM035435.1, read on the forward strand.
GAAAGATGTTTTGTTAGAGTTTGGCTCTCCTCGTATCAGATCTTGCAGGTATTCTTTTGATTCTGTGGATTATTTGCATTCTCCCACAAAAGGGCGCCATAGTTTTTCCCCTCCAGTAGCATCTAGATCGAGTCAATAACCAGATGTGATAGTGATAATGTAGATGTTGCTCGCGCATCAGTAAGTAGGCTGGAAAAACCAGTGCAGAGAATGGTGGAAGTCATTAGATGCTTTGTATCGGCATGTACATATACAGAAGGTGTGTTTCACGTATCCGAGTTCCGAGTGATTTTAGGGGCAGGCTCTTCATTGATTGCAACATCATAAGTTGACAGAACCCAAATTTGGGGTCAATATGAAAATAAAAGTAAAGTACTTTCATTACCTTCTGTGCAAGACCTGGGTTGAAATATGGATATGCCTAGACATGCTATGATAAGTTTAAGCTCGTAGCCATCTAAGCAATTATCCCTACTCCATTTCATTCCTAGCAGCACGTTTTACTTTAGACTTGCTATGACATAGTTTGTTATATGGCCTGTGGGTATTACTGCATTTCTCGACGAATTTACAATATTATATTGGTGATTTCTGCATGCCTTGCCAATATTTTATCGTATAGCATAGTAAACCGATGAATGGTGTAAGAGAGGGAGAGGACTAAAACCCCGCGCTCACAGAGGAATATGGTTGCCAAAAAAGAGAGATTTTTTCGTATTCTACCCTTCTAATTTCCATTAGCTGTACAGTAGTTGTTAATACACACAACTCAGCTGTATTTTCATATTACTGAGTTGCATATGACCAAAAGTTTTAAGGAATCCATTTCGGACATGTTATGTTTCCAGCACAGATGCACGTCAAGTTCACGCTGTCACCAATGGGAAAGTGCCGTGTGTCTGAGAACAGTATGATGCTTCTTGCATGATAATGCATGTTTGCTGTGAGGCATCTGCAATGTAAATGTTGCTATTGTACAAGGATTGATGTTAGTGAAAGAAAAAGTTACTTACGTACAGTTGAATTACTTCCAACGTGCTTGTTTGGCTTGTTTGTTGATTAAAAAGCCTTATTATTGAGATTATGGGTATAAGAGGTACGATCCAGTTCATAAAGTTCATGTCAATAGTGTGGCAAAGTTTACTACCTATTTATTCATTAAATGCTCATTTGTACCGGTCTAGGAATTGTTAACGACTTATGATTCACAAAGCGCGTGCCGACGGAGCTGACGGAGAACTGGAGCTGTCGGAAGAAGTGGACGGTCAATGTGGTATCACGTCTGATTGTCACCACGTGGTATCACGTCTGATTGTCACCACTGGAGCGATGGCGGGCGAAACAGAAAGGCGGAGCTGACGGAGAACTGTGCGTGCCGGCGGAGCTGACGGAGAACTGGAGCTGTCGGAAGAAGTGGACGGTCAAAGTGTTGAAGAGGTGTCGCGACGGTCAATTGCGTCTATCGCGATAGACTGGGCGCGTCTATCGCGGGCAGAAAGTCGCGGCGTCTATCGTGGGTATCCTGGGAGGGGGGGTCGTGTGCCGCCCCTGGGGCATCCGAAAGTTTTGAATCCCCCATTGTTTCCCTCAGTAGACCCGCAGTTCTGTCGGCTCAGGAGGAGCTCAAGAAAGTTTGCCTCGTCGGCCAAGTGTTTGGCCCTAGGCCCCCGCTCGAAACTGTGCGACAATGGCTTCGAAAAGAGTGGTTCCCTCGAGGACTAATTGTTAGCAAATGTCAGTTCTTACCAGCGAACCACATGCTGCTGGTCTTTGAAAATGAAGAGATGGCGTTCCAAGCCCTTAGCGTTGGCACCTGGCAGTTCGGTCGGGCGACCCTGTGCCTATTCAGATGGTCCCCGGACTTTACTCCCGACAAATCGAAGTCGCTTCGGTACCCTCTTTGGGTTGAGCTCCCTAACCTTCCCTACTTCTTGTACAACTTTGTGTGGGACATTGTCTCTCCTATCGGCAAGCCGCTGGCTTCACGCGAAGACGTTGGTGGTCTCATCTATGAAGGTGCAAGACACTCGTTCAATGCTAGGTGGCACCCCCAAATCTGTGTCGAGGCCGACCTCAGTTCGCCACTTCCTTCAATGATCAAAGTGGACATGGGCGAAGGAGATGTCTGGGAACAGGACATCACATACAAAAACCTTCCCAACGCGTGCTTTCGTTGTGGCCATCAAGGTCACAGGATTAAAGATTGCCCTCTCAGGCAAAAAAACAAGCGCCCTCAAGAAGCCTCCAAAACCGCTCAAGACAACTTTGGCGATTTGACCCACTCGACCAGGGAGGGGGAAGGCAAGGGCCTCCTTAATCCGAAAGCCGATGCTGATGGCTTTGTGGAAGTTAGAAGAAGAAGGAAAAGAAGCCCTAGGGCCAACGGTGAGAGAAACAACCTGCCGCCTACCCCCTACAGCAATTTGTATTGCAATCTAGAAAAGGAGATCAATAAGCTTGACTACCCAGGTGGGAAGATACTTGAGATAGACAACTACGACAAAGCCCTAGAGATCCATGACAATAAAGAAACCCCCCAGGAGGGTTACACTACAAGCAAAGAAGATGGTTTCACCACTAGTAACGAAGACAACATGGATAGTGAAAGTTCCATCATTGGATCGACGATCCCGGATACGGTGCCGAGCACGGGACCCAAGTCTCCCCAGCAAGGGACATCCCGCAAAGGAAAACAGCCTATGGAGCTACCCTGGAAAAGCCCCCACAAGAACCGACTTCTAAGCCGGGATCAGATCCCAGCGAAAAAGAAAGACGAAGTCAAGAGAAGAAAGGATAAAGCTCCCTCCCGCAAAGAGGGATCAATGCAAAAATGATTGTCATCTCGCTAAATGCTCGAGGGCTAACCGACCCCTCAAGAGCGACCATCATTGGTCAATGGCTTCGCGACATTAGCTTAAACCCAGACTTTATATGTATTCAAGAGATTAAAATTGACGGAGAAGACCTCCAGAAGCGGCTCAGACAGATCTCCTCGGCCCATGTGTGGATCCCAATGAAGCACCAGCGGGGGTCTGGAGGAACGGTTATCGGTGTTAAACAACTCTGGTTTGAAAAGCTTGAAAACTCCATTGAAGATGTAAGTCACCGTTGGATTGCTGTCTCTTTTGGTGCTCCTCTTTGTGTCACTTTGGTTTCTTTGTATGCCCCTAACGGGGATTTGGAGAGACTGAACACTTGGGCTTCCTTAGACTCACTTCCCCACAACGTGCTTATTTGCGGAGACTTCAACATGGTGGAAGACCCTATGGACAGATGGATGGGCAAGGGCAGGGTCATCGACAGCCGGGAGAAAGAAACGTGGGACCTAACCAAACTCCACTTGGATTTGATTGAGTTCAAAGACTCGAGTGGCTTTTCTTGGTCGAATCTCCAAGCGGGTGAGGACCTGAGGAAAGCTAGACTCGATAGATGCTACATCTCCCAGAGTTTTACTCATCAGTGGGGTCACCCTACCATCACGCTACGCACTGACCTCACTATCTCTGATCACTACCCGATCGTTATCACTTTTCAACCTTCCAACAAAATCCGCAAGGCTCCGTGGTTCCATGCCAACGCAACCACCTTCTCTATCCCTTCTGTCCACCAAGAAATTGCCGATGTGTGGAAAGTGGCGTTCGCCTCTGGCTTGGCCCCTGCCAAGTGCTGGAGAAGTGCGGTCGACAAGTCTCGTAAGATCATGATCAGAACTAAGAAGATGCTCGAGACTGTTCGGCGGGCTCGTAGGGAAGCCCTTTACCACAGACTCTGGCGGCTCGAGGAGGAAGTGAACAAAGGAAAACACCAAGCCCAGAAAGGCCTCAGGAAAATCAGAGCAGTGTTGAGATACGAGGAAGAATTACAAAGGAAAAACTTGCAAATCTTCTTCAAGGAGTGGTGGGCTGGCAAAGCCGACAAACCCACCAAAGAGATGTGTCGTATCCTTAAAAGGAAACACAGCAGAGAGTCGATCCCTCTACTGCTAGACCCACAGGGCAATGTTTGCAATTAGGAAGAAGATAATTTTGGCATCATCGAGGGGCACTTCACGAGACTCCTGGGAACCTCGAACCTCCTTTCCCACCATAGAAGGGACTGTATGGCTGCCATCTCTAGGGTTTCCCCCCGGAGGATACCACCCAACCTCCACTCCCTTCTTCATGCCCCTATCTCGGAATCAGAAATCATTGAGGTCATTGATGCCCTCCCCCTCGGTAAAAGCCCGGGACCCGACGGACTCACTAACGAGTTCTTTAAATCCTTCAAGCTGGTGGTTGCCACCCCTCTTCGGATGGTTTGGCAAGAAGCGCTAAAGTTTGGTGCTCTTCCTTCTTGTCTAAATAATGGAATTATTAAGTTGATACACAAGAAGGGGGAAAAGAACAGAATCGAGAACTGGCGGCCTATTACGATGCTCCAAACAAGATACAAGATCATCGCCAAAGTCATTGCCAACAGACTCTCGTGCCACCTGAGATCTTGGCTTAGTGAGGACCAAAAAGGTTTCATCAAAGGCAGGTCTATCCTGGAAACCATTATGGATATTTGGGAAGGTATTCAATTTGCAAATGAGTCTAATCAAGATGTGGTTTTCCTCAAGATCGACTTTGACAAAGCCTACGACAGGCTAGAATGGGACTATATTCTGCAGCCGCTCCAAGATCTCGGGCTTAGTCAGAAATTCACCAAGATGATCGCGACCCTTCTCGGAAACGCAACGACCCAAATTAACGTTAACGGCAAACTTTCGAAGGCGATCCATCTTAGAAGATCGATTAGACAAGGATGCCCTCTGGCCCCCCTTCTTTTTGCCATCGCCACTGAGGGGCTGAGCAGACTTGTGGCTCATCATGTGGAGGCTGGCAATATCAAAGGCCTACGGCTGCCTCACGACCACAGTCAAATCATCATGAGACTTTTTGCTGATGATATGAACGCGTTCGTCCACAATGATAATACCAGCCTGGAGACTTTCTGGAGGTGTCTTGCTACCTTTTGTGATGCCTCTGGATCCAAAATCAACCACTCCAAGACCGCCTTCAGGGCTATTGTGGGACAGCATCCTGGCCTTCTCACTAATCATGGCTGTCAAATCATTCCACAGGGCCAAATTCTTCGACTTCTTGGAATCCCCTTGGGGTTTGGCGTCTCTATGGAGCAGCGATGGAACTGGGTGTTGGCTAAACTCGAAAACAAACTTAACTATTGGAGAGGTATGCAAATCAATCTCGCTGGGCGTGCGATGGTCATCAACACGTTCCTCCTATCTTCTACCATCTATTTCCTTTCTTGTTGGAGACCGAATGGGCAAGGCCTGTCCAAACTGAATAGTATTTGTAGAAACTTTCTTTGGACGGGCGATCATAACAGAAGGGGGGTGCCTAAAATCAAATGGGCCATCTGCACTAGCCCTAAAGATAGCGGGGGGCTTGGTATCCTGGACATGGGGTGTATGGCTAACAAACTGGCAGCCAAATGGATGATTAGGGCTTGGTGCAATAGGGAGGCCTCGTGGGCCAAGCTGATCTTCAGAAACAAGAATGAGTTGGCCCTCATGGGGCTCCCGAACTGGAAGAATCTTGACATCATGACCCTGCTTTTCTCCCCGATCCCCGTCTTCCCGAAAGGCTCCAATCTCGTGTGTTCCCTTTGGAAGGGCTGGAATAAAGTCAAAAGCTTCACAAGAATTAGTGAGGACTGGAAGTGGGCGGCCGGAATCAGACAAAACGACTCTATCTGGTTTCCGATACATGGCATCCGGAGTGTGGAGTCGTGGAACATTCAAAATGCCAAGAAGTATGGAACAAAGGATTCAAAAAATGGAAACACCTCTGGAAACATGACACCAACAACTGGATCAACTTCGAGGATATTGACCCTCGCATAAACATCTCCTACGAAGAATGGAACACTTTGCAAAGCAGATGCCTCGCTTGGGATCGCCACAAGACGCGCCTTCTCATGGGACACGACTCACCGAACTCGCTTGGTCTCAAATGGCACAACGGAAATAGCCTACTCAAAATCCCAAACATCAAAGAAACAACTGACCTCCAGATTAGCCTCAACAAGAAGTGGTGCCTGTCTTGGACGCGGCTTCGGTGGGACATGAAATTCATGGGTATCTGGCACCCCCTTATTGAGATTAAGAAGTCTGTCCTCTTATGGCAAATTCTTCATCGAGGAATTTGGACCAACCATAAGGCTAACAAACTCTGTGGGATCCCTCCTTGGTGCAAACGCCGCCACCGTGCTATTGAAGATGTCCCACACATCTTCCTTACTTGCCCCAACTCCTACAGAATCTGGCAGACGGTTGGAATGAAAATCAGACTTCAAAAACAACTTAGTTGGAAACAAGTCCTTTTGGGAGAAGCGATCGGCTGCTCTGCGACACTCTGGAACGCCATCAGAGGGGAGGTCCTGTGGAAAATTTGGCGGGAGAGGTGTGCTCTCAACTTCGGCGATCCCCCCAGGGAGTGGTCGATTGAGAAATCACTATTCCTCCTGGGCAAAAGGATAGTCAACAGCAAGAAGTCCCCCCCCTTCAGACACCATCAAGTTCTCCAGTTGATCAACAACAAGCTTAAACCCAAGTGGGCCCCGCATGAGGGCGATGAGAGGGTGATTAACCTTCTCTGTAATGCAACCTAGGATTCAATCAAGCTTCCCCTGCTCTGTGGGATTTGGGGGGTCCCGTGGGCACTAGTCCCCTTCTCTTGTACCTTTGTTGCTTAATTTAATTCAAGTCCGGGAGAGTAGGCTATTGCCGAACTTCCTTTATATTAAAAAAAATTGTTAACGACTTTGATCTTTCTACTAGATATGCTGCACAAACTGCAGTCCTTTCTTTTTCTCTATCTACCTTAATCGACCGGTCATTTAGGACTGAATCTTAAGCTATTTTTTAGTTATGGTTCCTGGTCCACATGTTATTTTTTCCTTACAATGCCTGACAGATTAAAGTATGTTTCCACTGCGTCAGAAGCGATACATCTATCCGTTGTTCTATTATCCATAGAAACGTGGGCACCCACATCATGCATACAAACACATGCATATGCGTACGCACACACACACACACATAAGAGAGAGTGAGAGAGAAAGATGCATATGCATAAGTATATGTATGTGCATGTTTTTGTATGTGTGAGCATGTGTATGAGGAATGCATGACTAGCATATGCATAAGTGAGCATATGTATATGAACATAAGTATGCATGTGTACATTTACATATATAGTGTATGTATATGCAATTAAGATAGGAAGGTGAAGAACATGTATGCAATAATAAGTAATGTATGCATAAATATTAGAGATGTATGCCTATAAATTAGGGTGTATGCATAAGTGCATGATGTCTATGTAATGTAGATAGGATTCGCATATGTATAGTATATGTATGCATATTTAGAATGTGTTAGCATGTTATACATGTTGCATGTGAAGTGTGTTTGCATATATACATGTAAGAGTGCATGTCTATATTAGAGTTTATACATGTGCATATAAGTGTGTGTATGCATAAGTAAATGTGTTGCATGTACATGTTAAGATAGAATTAGCATGTGTATGCATGTGCATAGTACATATGCATGTATGTTATGTATGTGCATGTGCATGCATGTTAGTATGCATGTATACATGAATGAGTGTATGCATGTGCATAAGTGAAATATAAGCATATGATGTGGAAGTGCATGTATGCATGAAAATATAATGATATACATGAATGTATAAGAAATGTTGAAGTATTGTATGATGCATATTTGTATGGAAACAAATGTATGTTTACTTTCATTTAAGTAAATATTTACATAAGCATTAAAGATAAGAAGTAAAAAAAAAGTTTGTATACAAATGTTAGTTTAGGTTTAACTTATGTATTGAATGTTAAAATATTAAATGAGTGTTTATATTTATTAAAGCATACTTATGTTTCTCTAATGATTTTTCTTTTTCAGATCATTGCAAACGAGAATACAAGTTTGCGAGATTGCGATGTTTGAAGCTTGAAGCAAATTATGTTCATTTAGAACTATTAAGTTGTAGAGGATTATGTACAAAGAGATTGTATTAGCACTTAACATAAGATTTGTATAGGCTTAAATAGATTGATTTTAAAATCCTTCATACCTTTACTCTGTAAATCAATTTAGTTCTTTACAGTTTGATTTCATATGTCTAAAGATTTAGGATCTACAAGTAGTTCTGATATTCATAGCAACGAATTAGATAACTTTATTACAGAAACACTTCTTCCATCTTTTATTGATAAGACGTTTAATAACAAAAATATAGAAATAGAAATTATTAAAGATAAAATAATTGATGAAACTTTACATACGTTAGAGCACGATCGTACTATTTCAAGAATTTTACCTTTAATTTCTATAGTTTTGCCAGAACCGGAGGACAAAGAAGACCTATTTCCACCTAATTTAATTAGAAAAACTAATTCAAATAAAAATGAAAACAAAGTAGTTGACATAATTAAAGATAAAATTACAAGCGAGGAATTAGTTTTGTCTTCTTAGTTAGAAGCTATAGCCAGATATAAACACACTACCTTACGGCTCGTAGTCATAAGAATCTAGTTATTAAGTTATACTCAAATAGATTAGAAACCTATAGCTTTTATTACTCATAAATTGAAAATTCAAATCTAAGACCCGAAGCATACTTAAAAGCACCCTGCATGCAGTCACACGGTTAGGTTAGCGTGATTCTTTTAGATGAACGTCTACCTCCCTTCGCACCCCTCTACGACAACTTTGGTGAACCCGACGTGAAGCACCACGGCCCGGCAATCTCAGGTAATCTAAAAAAAAAAAATATAAATTACGAGCACAGGAGTTTTACCTCTCCCTCATCAAAAGGTAATTATGAACGGGAGTTTTGTAGTTTTCTCCCTAAAAATTAAAAAAACATATGAACGGGAGTTTTGTAGTTTTCTCCCTCAAAATTAAAAAAACATATGAATGAGAGTTTTATCTCTCCCTCATCAAAAGATACGAGCACGGGAGTTTTACCTCTCCCTCATCAAAAGGTAATTATGAATGGGAGTTTTGTAGTTTTCTCCCTCAAAATTAAAAAAACATATGAACGGGAGTTTTACCTCTCCCTCATCAAAAGGTAATTATGAACGGGAGTTTTACCTCTCCCTCATCAAAAGGTAATTATGAACGGGAGTTTTGTAGTTTTCTCCCTCAAAATTAAAAAAAACATATGAACGGGAGTTTTACCTCTCCCTCATCAAAAGGTAATTATGAACGGGAGTTTTGTAGTTTTCTCCCTCAAAATTAAGAAAACATATGAACCGGAGTTTTACCTCTCCTGCATCAAAAGGTAATCACGGGAACTTTAATTAATGAGTTTTTATAAACATAATTAATTTAATGATTATTTTATACTAATGATTTTTATGAGGGTTTTGATAACAGGTACTAATCCAAGCTTTGGATAGAAGAGCAACAGTTTTTGAATCATCCATACATACCATAAATTTCTTTCATGAATTATATGTGTACATATGAATATTTTGATTTGATATTTCTTATCACATGTTTAGTGTTTGAATGCAGGAACAGATCGAAGGAAGGCAATGGAAATGGGAACTGAAGTGAAGATCAGAAAGCCTTGTCTTTTTTCTTAGTTCTCCTGTTAACCCAAATCTTTTTTGCACCTATTTTGAGATGCATTGCACACCAAGTATGCATCTACAAATGTGTAGAAAGCACGTCTTTTAAAATCAATAGAAGCATGTCCATATGCACATTAGATAATTAGGTAAACATCATTGAAAAATTAATGAATCAAGTTTTGAGAGAATAGAGAGAGTATAGTTATGAGTAAGAAAGAGAGATTTCATCTGTGAGAGAGTGGAATTGTGAGAATTGAGAGTTTCCTTGCTTAGATACCATAAAACCTCGATTTTTGCACCATTATGTTTTTGATGCACTTAAAGTACGCATGTGGTAGGGTCACATCACATGACCATGCATTGAGGCACAAACTGAGTGGTACCCGCGCACATAAGAGAGACTATAAGGCTTTATGTAATTTTTACATTGATTGTATGTGAGTGAGTGCACAAGCCTCACTATCGGAAACCTTTTACCTTGCTCATTGCACCATATTTCTTCTCCATGCATTTTCAAAGTGTACATATAAATAGGGCTAATTACGCAGCCTTGCACAGGCACTTTGTTTTTTAAACCCATGCACATATAAAAATATTATGAAGATGATCTTTATTTTGAAAGCAGCACACAGGTCTTGGTTGGTGCATCCAGCGGATGCACAGGTTTGGTGGGGGTGAGTGTCGTAGAGATTCTCATCTCTACGTTTGCTTCTACTCGCTTCAAAACAAAGGATATATTGTTCGTTGAAAAAAAGGACATAAAGAAGAAGTATTTGGCAGGCAACAGTTTGATAGATATGTATATGAGAGGTTAAACGCATCATGTTATTTGTACTCCTTTATATGTGCTGAGCCTTTCAGATATGGTGGCATTGATTGATGTAATTGCATCTCTCATCTATCTTTTGGTATTTTTCGGGATTGATTATGTTCAAGAAAGATCTCCGATTAGCATGGAATTTCGATAGTACAAAAAAAAATATATATATAAATAAAGTTGTTCATATGCAAAGTCAGAGGAGCTCGCAGTCATTATACTTCCAATAATATCATTTTCCTATGTTTCATTTTTTTTTTGTCAAATATATACAAAATATTATGCATGTATAAAAAACAACACCGCACGTCTGCCACAAAGGAAGAGATCTTTGGTAGTAATTCAAGTGTGGTGGCAATCATGCAAAGGGGAGTCTTGAGAGAGCGCATGCAAATATCTAGAGGCGCATGAAGATCGGAGGGGAAGCACATGATTCTAAAAAAGAGCACACTTCGAGAGGGAGAACAGAAGATAAGAAGGAGGCCGCAACAGATCATTCCCCCCCCCCCCTCCCCTTTTTGGGGATGCAGAACGTGTCGCTTCAATACTTTCAACAGACGTTTGCTAATTTTGGGAGCGGTGATGAAGGAGAATGGCTAGCCCAAGAGGAAGGAGAATGAAGGCCTTTGTATGTTTCGGTCTTACGTCCAGCTCCCATGACAGAAGCACTCTGTTGGCGATGAAACTTGTAAGAGTAACTTTAGAGTTTGTTGGAAAACGTTAATTACAAATTTATGTAATGAGATCATATGCTATGTGTGTATTAATTACAATAATACTTTCATAATAATATTTTTTATGAATGAAGGCATTCTGTGGGTAGAATATTGACACCAATGGATGAAGATATGAAAGATATTGACACCAGCATTCACGAGTTCACTGTCAAGGATGTAGTTGACAATGATGTGGATAGCAATCTATGGAGCATGCACAAGAGTAAGGCTAAGTGGTTCAGGATCTTGGGTGTTCTGTCGGGTATGATCGCCGTTGGGAGGTGGTTTTCTAATATTTGCAGATGGAAGAACCCTATCACCATAGTTCTCGTCCATTTCCTCTTCGCTGCTAATGCTCCCTTGTATATGCTTTCTGTCAATGGTGCACAGTGACATCTCACCCGTATGCGTGCCTACATGTAAACAAAACCTCATTACACCTCAAACAGTGATCTAATGTAATATCAGAGATTATTAAATCTAAGCAAAGAACCTGAGCTGAAAAACGTGTCTTTTTCTTCCCATTAGTCCAGGCATATGGATTGATGTTCATCTCTCCATAGCTATCTGCCTCAGAAATACCATGCAACTTTTTATCAATGTAATTAAACAAAAATAGTGGCATCCCTGGTCGGACATTCTTTACATAGATGATATGAGAAGCTCAAAGGCTTGGACATGCACAAAAGCTAATGATCAAGCTATTTTTCATGCATATGGTAAAGGGAGAGACGTATATCTGTGATAGAAAGTAAGAGGTGGTATAAAGTATACCAAACAGAAGCTGTCTAACGCATTCATTGTAAGTCGCATGGTCACAGCCAAAAATCACAGCAGCAAGCTCCTGCGTCGGAAGGTTCAAGAACGGGAGTGGTGATGAAGGAGAATGGCTAGCCTAAGAGGAAGGAGAATGAAGGCCTTTGTATGTTTCGGTCTTACGTTCAGCTCCCATGACAGAAGCACTCTGCTGGCGATGAAACTTGTAAGAGTAATTTTAGAGTTTGTTGGAAAACGTTAGCTATAAATTTATGTAATGAGATCATATGCTACGTGTGTATTAATTACAATAATACTTTCATAATAATATTTTTTATGAATGAAGGCATTCTGTGGGTAGAATATTGACACCAATGGATGAAGATATGAAAGATATTGACACCAGCATTCACGAGTTCACTGTCAAGGATGTAGTTGACAATGATGTGGATAGCAATCTATGGAGCATGCGCAAGAGTAAGGCTAAGTGGTTCAGGATCTTGGGTGTTCTGTCGGGTATGATCGCCGTTGGGAGGTGGTTTTCTAATATTTGCAGATGGAAGAACCCTATCACCACAGTTCTCGTCCATTTCCTCTTCGCTGCTAATGCTCCCTTGTATATGCTTTCTGTCAATGGTGCACAGTGACATCTCACCCGTATGCGTGCCTACATGTAAACAAAACCTCATTACACCTCAAACAGTGATCTAATGTAATATCAGAGATTATTAAATCTAAGCAAAGAACCTGAGCTGAAAAACGTGTCTTTTGCTTCCCATTAGTCCAGGCATATGGATTGATGTTCATCTCTCCATAGCTATCTGCCTCAGAAATACCATGCAACTTTTTATCAATGTAATTAAACAAAAATAGTGGCATCCCTGGTCGGACATTCTTTACATAGATGATATGAGAAGCTCAAAGGCTTGGACATGCACAAAAGCTAATGATCAAGCTATTTTTCATGCATATGGTTTAAAGGGAGAGACGTATATCTGTGATAGAAAGTAAGAGGTGGTATAAAGTATACCAAACAGAAGCTGTCTGACGCATTCATTGTAAGTCGCATGGTCACAGCCAAAAATCACAGCAGCAAGCTCCTGCGTCGGAAGGTTCAAGAACGGGAGTGGTGATGAAGGAGAATGGCTAGCCCAAGAGGAAGGAGAATGAAGGCCTTTGTATGTTTCGGTCTTACGTTCAGCTCCCATGACAGAAGCACTCTCCTGGCGATGAAACTTGCAAGAGTAATTTTAGAGTTTGTTGGAAAACGTTACTTACAAATTTATGTAATGAGATCATATGCTACGTGTGTATTAATTACAATAATACTTTCATAATAATATTTTTTATGAATGAAGGCATTCTGTGGGTAGAATATTGACACCAATGGATGAGATATGAAAGATATTGACACTAGCATTCACGAGTTCACTGTCAAGGATGTAGTTGACAATGATGTGGATAGCAATCTATGGAGCATGCGCAAGAGTAAGGCTAAGTGGTTCAGGATCTTTGGTGTTCTGTCGGGTATGATCACCGTTGGGAGGTGGTTTTCTAATATTTGCAGATGGAAGAACCCTATCACCACAGTTCTCGTCCATTTCCTCTTCGCTGCTAATGCTCCCTTGTATATGCTTTCTGTCAATGGTGCACAGTGACATCTCACCCGTATGCGTGCCTACATGTAGACAAAACCTCATTACACCTCAAACAGTGATCTAATGTAATATCAGAGATTATTAAATCTAAGCAAAGAACCTGAGCTGAAAAACGTGTCTTTTGCTTCCCATTAGTCCTGGCATATGGATTGATGTTCATCTCTCCATAGCTATCTGCCTCAGAAATACCATGCAACTTTTTATCAATGTAATTAAACAAAAATAGTGGCATCCCTGGTCGGACATTCTTTACATAGATGATATGAGAAGCTCGAAGGCCTGGACATGCACAAAAGCTAATGATCAAGCTATTTTTCATGCATATTGTTTAAAGGGAGAGACGTATATCTGTGATAGAAAGTAAGAGGATAGATAAAGTATACCAAACAGAAGCTGTGTGACGCATTCATTGTAAGTCGCATGGTCACAGCCAAAAATCAGAGCAGCAAGCTCCTCCGCCGGAAGGTTCAAGAATGGGAGCGGTGATGAAGGAGAATGGCTAGCCCAAGAGGAAGGAGAATGAAGGCCTTTATATGTTTCGGTCTTACGTCCAGATCCCATGACAGAAGCACTTTGCTGGCGATGAGACTTGTAAGAGTAATTTTAGAGTTTGTTGGAAAACGTTGTCGTAGAGATTCTCATCTCTACGTTTGCTTCTACTCACTTCAAAACAAAGGATATATTGTTCGTTGAAAAAAAGGAAATAAAGAAGAAGTATTTGGCAGGCAACGATTTGATAGATATGTATATGAGAGGTTAAACACATCATGTTATTTGTACTCCTTTATATGTGCTGAGCCTTTCACATATGGTGGCATTGATTGATGTAATTGCATCTCTCCTCTATCTTTTGGTATTTTTCGGGATTGATTATGTTCAAGAAAGATCTCCGATTAGCATGGAATTTCGATAGTACAAAAAAAAATATATATAAATAAAGTTGTTCATATGCAAAGTCAGAGGAGCTCGCAGTCATTATACGTCCAATAATATCATTTTCCTATGTTTCATTTTTTTTTTGTCAAATATATACAAAATATTATGCATGTATAAAAGACAACACTGCACGTCTGCCACAAAGAAAGAGATCTTCGGCAGTAATTCAAGTGTGGTGGCAATCATGCAAAGGGGAGTCTTGAGAGAGCGCATGCAAATATCTAGAGCCGCATGAAGATCGGAGGGGAAGCACATGATTCTAAAAAAGAGCACACTTCGAGAGGGAGAACAGAAGATAAGAAGGAGGCCATAGCAGATCATTTGCCCCCCCCCCTCCCCTTTTTGGGGATGCAGAACATGTCGCCTCAATACTTTCAAATTACGTTTGCTAATTCTCTCTCTCAGATTTGCTGAATGCAAAAGAGGAGGCAGACTGGAGATTCGGAGAACAGAGAAGAGAGCTGGACCGTATTATTTTGGAGGGGTTCTTCTTCACGGATGAAGGAAGATATCTGACAGGTGATGCGTATCTACGGGCTAGTGGCCGATCGTTGAAGCTCTATTCACGGGAACATGCGGATCCATGATCATTTTTCTCTGCTAGGCTCAAAGCGAAAAGGAATTCTCACGTGCGACAAGGCAGTTCTATCTGTGTCAGAGGGTAGTCATTCATATTCCAGCTATTGAGGAGAACAATTGAGCGGTGCTTCCTCAGTTGAAGGACGACCTGGACAGGAGAGAAGGCGGTGAAGATGAACAGGAGGAAACGCTATACAATTTGAATGGCGACCACATATTCATGTTTTTCTAAATTCGAAGAAGCAGCTATTGCGCAAGATGTTTGACTTAGGAGATACTGCGTAAGGTCGAGTTAGAAGAACTGCATTATTCTTGGCATCTGCTCTTGGTGTTAGTTGTTGGAGATCAACAAATGTTCATGGACTGAGTCTGTATAGACATCACAGATGATCAAATGCAAGGAAGGCACAGCATGAGGCAAATTTTTCTGAGAGGACTGATGCTGAAGACGTGATCTTTTATGAAATCGCTGCCTCTGATGTGTGATTCTGTTATGGCGTTTTTTTAGAGAATCGATTGTAGAACTGTTCATATGATTTTGCATTTTGATTTGATTTTATTCATCTTCCAACATCCTTGTGTATTTTCTGGTGATGACCATCATGCGCAGACAACTGCTGTTGAAGATTGTAATGTAATAGTGTTCTGAATATAACTACAAGAGAAATTATCGGTCAGAGCTGTAACAAGGAATATCGAGGGGCAATCTAAGTTTACTTCTAGTAACACTTCTCGGAAAGGATGCTCCCGTCTCCTTCGCTTTTGACAGTGATTACTATAGCCCTGTGGTAAATGATAGGACATCGACTGGGAGAAAGCTTTCTCTGTAGCAGACTACGCCGAAGATATAGGAGGATATTCATTTACTGCTGTTAATTCAATTCGAGGAGAAAAAGGTGAATGAATGTTTTCAACTAGTAGAAAAGAATCAAAAGAATTTAGTGAAGCGCTGGGGTTTTATTTTTTTATTGCATTGAGTGTATTTCATAATGATCAAAGATTACTTATGTTTACTGTCTCTCAAAAACTAGATTTCAATTAATGCCCTTGAACGCTGACAGGTTCATAATTTCTATTTTGTTTTTGTTGAACATAACCATAATTGCTATTGTTTGTCAGCGACCTGATTGATGTTAATACGCAACACTATGGGACTTAAGTTTTCCTACTCTTTAATGCATAGAGTTGATGACTGGAAGAGTTTTAAGTTCTTCTTTTATGATCGATTGATGATGAAGAATTGAATACCTTGACTCGCCGAAATTAATAGATCCATCTGTAACTCATCTTGCGCTCTGCATAGTTTAATTTTGATGAGATTTGATTTGAATTGCCATAAAGAGAAGACTGCTGAATTAATTAAAAAACAGTATTTTGATGTTTTTGCTACCAGTGTTTACCTTTGCTCATGCCCTTGACTTTCAAACATGTTCAACAGTATATATTGTTATGGTTTAAGAACTGCTTGCGACAGCTATACCATACGTTTAAAACCATGCTTTTTGAGTTTTTATTCTTCAACGATAATGACTGCGCTATGATGCTTGTCATCTTCGACTAAATTACCTTATTAATATACTGATATAAATTCTGATCATTTGCTTTGCATATATTCTAGAACATCAGAGTTGCGGAATCTTATTTGAAAGAGTTTGGTTAGCTGGATATTCAATTCTAATAGTAATCGTTTATGAGTAACCTTTCATGGCTTATTCATATTCATATTCATATTTTGAATATTGAAACGCTTATTCACATTTAGAAGCATTATTACGCAGTAGATATTCTAAGTAAAAGATTGAAGAACTCAGATTTTAAGCACTTTGAATGTAAACTCGACTGAACTTGTGAGATGGCGTTTGGCTGATAGAGATTTTCTTAATCCATTGTTAAAAAGTATTTAAGAATATATATAGATTCTGTGTAGTGTATATTGTGTAGTGTATATAGCAATAGACAATTGAAACCATAAGCCGAGAGTTTATAAGCACAACCAACTTGGAGATAAATGTTAATTGTTGTAGCCCAGGAATGTAAAACCATGTTATTGGGAGTCATTTGTAAGTTGTACATGGATCTGAAGGTATGTAATGAATGCTTAATTTTGCATTCTTTCTTTATGAGTGTGCATGATAAAGTATTTATATTTTCCGAAGATGAAGTTTGGTTATAAAATCGATTAAAGTGACTTCTTTGAGTAAGTTATGCGGATCGAATAGTGATTATGATGAATTATTTCGACACTTCTTGATAAGAGTATATGATTTTGTAATTGCTTGAATACTAACCTCCTGAGTTTAATCTTCCCATGGAGTTTTACTCTACTTGAGCTTGCCTTAAGCACTCTTCCCATGGAGTTTTACTCATCACTGAACTTGAGATTGCCCCAAGCACCCGGTGTGCGCCATATTTCCGATGGTTGGCGCGATCTACTGACCGTCGTTTTCGCGCCGACATATTGGTGATATAGTTGGTAAACATAACACTGTCGCTGATTTTGCTTTCAAGAGCAAAATTCGACAATAATATTGAAGCATTAAATAATCATATTAATTTAATAAATTATGAAACATCTACCTATACATATGAGAGATTTAGAGAAAACGATTATGAAGGAGAGTGGCGAGATATAGGAAACTATCTGAGCTCATTTCAACCTTCCCCAAGCTGGTCTTCAAATCGATTCCGGAACATCAGAAAGAGGTCTTTTAACTTCTTTTTGAAGGATGGAGATCTTTGGAGGCACGCCAGAGGAAAGGTTCAAAACCCTCAAAGAGTGTTGATATATTTAGGTAGTGATGTGTGTGAACACTCTAGGACCGCCGGGGTACTTTTTTACCTCTTTAGGAGGTTTTTTTCCCCCGGCTTGTATATATGCCTATTGCCCTAATGGGCTACTTATCTTTGTACATTCTCTAGTAATACATTCAGTATTGTGTTTTTGTGCTCCAAGCTTCTTCTTCTTCCTTGTGCTGTTCGCGTGCTTCCGCAGACGTCTATCTCGAACAATTGGTATCAGAGCAGGTCGTCGCTTCTTCTAGGACGCTGTCGACACTCCTCCGTTTGCAGTCTCAGATTCGCACGAAATTTGGTGAGCATACTCAGGGTGTTTTCGAGATCAAAACGGCTTCGCTTTGTGGTGTCGAAATCGCGATCTGAGCTCGTTTCGGCCTCCGAACGCACTATCGTAGCGCTTGTGCAGGCTATTTCGCCCTTTTGTGCCAAAGGTATATACCAGTTTCTGTTCGCCAATTTAAGTGTCTCAAAGTCTGCTACAGGTCTAGCAGAACTCATCTGGGCAGTTCCGTTCAACTTTTTGAGATACAGTCAATTTTCTGCATCAAGGTATTTTAGTCACCGGCCATGGCTGAAAGCAGTGATGTATTCCGTATGTTGGCTGTTGAGGATAAGTTGGATGGTACCAACTACCCATTATGGGCTTATATGATGCGACATGTACTGGTTGCAAAAGGATTGTGGAACATTGTGCAGGGTGTTGAAAGACGTCCTGTTACACCTGTAACGACAGGTACTGTAAATACAGGTGCTGGAGCTGATGAAGATGGTGTCGAAGATGATATTCTGCAGATTCCTGTTCGTGCTGCTGTTTCTGTTGCACCTACTGTAGAGCAGATTCGCTGGGATGGCAGAGATACCCAGGCACATGCATTGATAGCTTTGTCTGTCAAATGTGCCATTATTCCTCACATTCACTCTTGCAGAACAGCAAAGGATGCTTGGGATACACTTACCACTTTGTACCAGGCTAGGAATGAGGCTCGTGTTGCTTACCTCCAAAAACAGTTGGAGAGTGAGCACATGAATGAAGGTGATTCTATGGACAATTTCTTAACGAAGATCAAAGATTTGAAGGAACAGTTGATTTCTGCTGATGAGGTTATACTAGATAGCTCACTTGTGCAGACCATTCTGAATGGTCTTCCTGATTCATATCAGAGTTTTGCTTCTACTCTTCGGTTGATGATGAAAGGCAATCCAAATGCCTTGTCATTTGAGGAGTTAGTCTCTGTTCTGTTGCAAGTAGATCAGTCCAGGCAGAACAGGTCCATTATGCATGTTGCAGATCAAGCTTTCCTGACTAGTCAAAAGGGCAAAGGAAAATGGAGCTCTTCTACTAGTAAGCAGAAATCTGCAAATGCTGCACAATCGAAGAACCAAGATAAAGATGAGAAGAAATCAGAAAAGCAGAAATTGTTTTGCAAGTACTGTAAAGGAAATGATCATAGCATAAAGAACTGTCGAAAACTGGCTACTAAAGAGGCAAAGAAGAAAGAGGCTGGAATGGTTGTTGCAGAGGCTTCCTACACCAAAAACAGAGTCTGCAAATCTTGTGCAGGAAGAAGAATGGGCGTTTACTACTGTCTGCAGTTTTGACCCATCTTCTCATGATCAGTGCATGTCTGCAGTAGACTCAGATGTTTGGTACTTTGACAGTGGGACGACCAAACATATTACCTCGCAGCGCAGTTTCTTCTCTTCACTCGAGCCTGCCCCTACAGGGAATACTGTCACATGCGCCAATAACTCCTCTTATCCTGTTATGGGAGTTGGTAAGATCATTCTGACTACTGCTGATGGTAGTTCTTTCACTTTGTCAGATGCTTTATTTGTGCCAGGGATAAAAAAGAACCTGTTATCAGTTTCTGCATTAGCCAAGATTGGCTTGGTTGTGAAATTCGTTGATGACAGGTGTACAGTCCATGATCTCTCAAATGGCGATGTGATTATTGCTTCTGGCATTTTATGTCGTGGGCTGTACAAGCTCATAGACTATGAAAGATCTGTGAATGATTCGGTATGTGCAGTTCATGATTCTCAGGCTATGTCAGATGCAAAGCTTTGGCATGCATGCTTTGGTCATCTGAATTTTGCTAGTTTGTTACGCCTGCAGAAATCTGAAATGGTGTCCTGTTTGCCCAAACTTGAGGCACCTGGAAAACATGTTTGTGAAGGTTGTATTTTGGGCAAAATGCAGCGTTCTTCCTTTCCAAAAGATGGTTTAGTTCGGGCTATGGAGAAATTGCAGCTTCTACATAGTGATGTCTGTGGTCCTATGCAGACACCCTCTTTTGGAAATTACCTTTACTTCGTGACTTTCATTGATGATTTTTCCAGGCATGCATGGGTATATCCACTCAAAGCAAAGTCCGAAGTGTTCATGTGCTTCAAACAGTTTTTGGTTTTGGCTGAAAATCTATCAGCATGTAAAATGGGCACCCTCCGTTTTGATCGAGGGGGGGAATATATGTCTTCAGATTTTAATGCATTTCTGGTTGAACGTGGGATAAAACACCAGTATACAGTGCCGTATACACCTCAATAGAATGGAGTTGCTGAACGAAAGAACAGGTTACTCATGGAGATGGTGAGGTGCATGGTCAAAAGTCAGGCTTTACCACATAGTTTCTGGCTTGAGGCTATCATGTGTGCAGCATATGTACTAAACAGATGTCCCACTAAAGCGTTGCAGTCTATCACTCCATATGAGGCTTGGCATGACCGCAAGCCATCTGTTGCACATCTGCGTGTTTTTGGTTGTTTGGCATATGCATTAGTGCCTGAACAACATCGCAGAAAATCGGATGATAAGGCAATAAAATGTATTTTTGTTGGGTACAGTTCTGAAAGTAAAGGCTATCATCTGTATCATCCACAGACTAAACGCATTCTGGTTAGCCGTGATGTTGTCTTTGTGGAAGATGCTATTCAGCCATTGCTTTCATGTACTAAGGGGACATCTGTTAGCTCCAAAGACATGTATGAATCTTTGATGCCTCTTTTTACAGGTGGACAGGCTAGTGTTGGTCCTAATGAGGCAACTTCTCAGCCTTTGCAGGTTTCATATGATGATGCAGATCATTCCATTTCTGATGCAGATTTACATGATGCACTTGTTGATGAGAGAGATGATATTGAGCAAGCAAAAACTATGCCAAAATGGCTGGTGCAGACTTTGCGTGACAACAAATTAGATGCACCTTTGTCATATCGTACTCGTTCAGGCTCTCATAGTGCCTCCTTTGCATCAGATTGCTATGCTATGGCTGCATCTAGTCTCTGTGATGAGAATGAGCCTGTTTCTTTTGATGAAGCACAAAATTCAGAAAATTGGATGGCTGCTATGCAATCTGAATATGATGCTATAATGAAGAATGGTACATGGTCTTTATGTGAATTGCCTCCTGGCAAGAAGGCCATTGGCACTAAGTGGGTATACAAGCTGAAGCGTAAACCTGATGGTACAGTTGACAGGTATAAGGCTAGGCTTGTTGCAAAGGGTTATGCACAGGAAAGAGGCATTGATTTTGATGAGACCTTTGCACCTACATGCCGTATGACTACTGTTCGGAGCATTTGTGCACTTACAGCCCATCATGGTTGGAATGTACATCAGTTGGACATTAAAACAGCATTTCTGAATGGTGACTTGCATGAAGAAGTGTATGTTTTTCAGCCCCGTGTCTTTGTGCAGAAATGGCATGAAAACCAGGTTTGCAGGTTAATGAAAGCATTATATGGTTTAAAGCAAGCACCACGTGCTTGGTATGAGAAGATACATGCCTATCTGATTGCACATGGTTTTGAGAATAGTCCAACTGAAAGCACCTTATATGTTAAACGTGCTAATGATGTGCTTCTGATCATTGTTGTCTATGTTGATGACATGCTGCTCACTGGTCCTATTGAGACACATATTGCTGATTTTAAGGCTGATTTGCATGCCTCATTTGAGATGTCTGATTTGGGGCATTTGCATCACTATTTGGGCATTCAGTTTATGCACGTTGATGGTGGAATGGCTTTGTGTCAAACGAAATATATTGGCACATTATTGCAGCGTTTTGGCCTTGAAGACTGTAAGCCTATTGCCACTCCTATGGAGACATGTTTACGATTGAGTCTTCATGATGCTGGAGATGCATTTGATGCTGTTCTCTATCAGTAGGCTGTTGGATGCTTGAAATACTTATGCATTACTCGGCCAGATATTCAGTTTGCTGTCTCACAGATGAGCAGGTTTATGCATTGCCCAGGAGTCACACATTGGAAAGCGGTTAAGCGCATCTTTCGCTACTTGAGTGGTACTCGGCTACTTGGGTTGTTTTATCCCAAGGGGGGATCACTACCGCCAGATTTGCATGCTTTTTCTGACTCAGATTGGGCTGGTTTCTATGACACTCGTGTGTCCACCAGTGATGGATAGAATAATAAACTAATTTTGATGCATCTACATTACAAAGGGAAAATGTATCTTTGTAGATATGAAGGGATTTGCATAGAAGCAACAATGAACTAAAACAATAGAATTATCCTCCATTTTGGACCTTCAATTACAAGAAATATGGTTGAAGGGGGTGAAAATAATCTTCAAGCAAGCCTTTGAAATGTTCAAGCAAACCTCTTAATGCTCATAGAACATCTCAAATCCTCAAATAAGCCTCCGGAATGCTTATATAAAACCTCCAATGTACACAATCGGGCGATTTTGGACTTGGATAAGAAGGCTTAGGTCTAATTGGACTATGTTTCAATTAGAATAAGATAGGAAAATCAAATTAGTCCATATTCTGATTTCATATCAACTATGGTCCAATTTTTTAGTAGTCAAGAGTCTAATACACCTTTCAGAGGGTCCTTCTTGTCACTTCCCAAGAGCTTAAGGATGTCTTCTTCAATTGAGATGTAATCAAAGTAACATCACACGTGAACTAAAATCCAAACAATTACAATTGCACCATCTTCTACAGAGTGCACATACTACAGAAAGCTGATGGAAAATGGACTACCACACGTTGCACTAGGAAAGATTAAGAGTTTTGAAGTGCTTCTACTTTGATGAGGCCTTTCATAAGTGCCCTTTCCACTATAGGAATCACTACCAACATCCAAATTACATAGGTGCATAGATTCCTCCCAAGATACCTCCTTCTTCCTATAGTTGGAGCCTCCAATGATGACACGTGTTTTCTCCTTTAAGTGTGATGCTCTGAAAGCATAATGTAAAAATTATCAATCAAATGTAATTCAATGCGACATTCTTGTACCCTATCCATTTATATAGGCCCTTGGGGATGTACATGCACACCAAGTCCTATGGAAAAAAAATAAATTCCTAGGTTTTTCCATTCTTGTGGCCCTACACATCCTAGAGATGGTTACTAGATCTACAAGTACTACCAATCTAGTTGGGGTATCTTCAAGGAATTTATGTAACTCATCATTTTTAGATTGAAGACCTTGATTCATAGTGGCCCATCATTACAATATCTTAGTCATTCTTTGGTATCCCTCTTTAGCCGAATCACCCTTCTTTTGGACATCTCTTGTTATCCTTTTGAACAATCATTAAGAGCAAACAATTCTACTTGCAACCATGTTTGGATAGCCCTTCATTATTACCACATTGATTATTGCATCACGTCTTTTTACTCAAGCATATTCGGTGCTCACATGAGCTCACACAGAGATTAGATTTCAGTTCTTTGCCCTGCCACCGAGCCAATCTCTTATCTAATGAGTCACTCTCTCAATAATAGACTCTTCTCTCACATCTGATTTATCTTTGATCACATATATAGTGATCCACCTGGTAGCATCATCAACATAAATCACATAATATCTTGAACCATTTATGCTAAAGTCCTTTGAAGGACTCCACACATCTGTATGCACCAATTCAAGCTTCTCTGAATACATGAAACCATGCTTACTATATGATTGCTTATGAGCCTTACCTAATTGACATGCTTCACATCTGTATGTCATGTGTTGACCTGCAACATTAGGTAATCCAAGCACAAAACCATTGTTAATCATATCCTTAATACCTCTTTCATTGAAATGTCCAAGCCTTTTATGCCAAAGATCTAACTGAGAGATCTTATGTCCTCCATAGGTGAAGAAGGCATGACCAACATTACCTTGAATCCTCAATGTGAATATCCTTCCTTCTTTCTTTCCTGAAACAATTTGTTTATACCCATTGCTAGGATCTTCCACAAAAACTCCATCATTTGTGAACCTTACTTCATAAGCTTTCTCTACAATTTGCCATACACTTATCAGATTCTCTGAAATTGTAGGAACATACAAAACCTTACTCAGAATAGTGCTTCCATCCTTGGTCTTTACTGATCCAATGGACTTCACATTATGCTTTGTATTATCACCTGTTTGAACTACATGATTACTCACCTTATTCTCAAAATCAGTCATCAAAGCTATATTGCCACTCAGGTGATTGCTACACCCTGAGTCAATATAGAAGACTCTTTGATCTTCACTTTGTCTTTCACAAGTTGCATTCATAATTAAGGTTGAATCCTCTTTCTGATCTGAAGCATAATTGTAGTAGGTATTATTTTAGGATTGACTTTGAAAGCCTCTACTTGCATTTCTTCCAAAGTAAGCTCTACCTCTGAAATTACCTCTCTGATTTTTAGTACCTCTTCCTCTTGAATTAAAGTTCTGATTATATCCACCACCTTTCTGATTATTATGCCAACATTCATGAACTAAGTGATTAGTCTGACCACAAATCCAACAAACTTTGACACCATCTTTATTGCTTCTGCCTCTTCCTCTTCCTTTGCCACCACCTCTTCCTCTTAGGAAGTTAGCTTGTCTAGTAGTGCCTTCATCTTCATTCAATTGTTGCTTGCCTTTGTTAATCTTGTTCTTGTCCTTTGAATACATTGCTTGACCTGTACTTTTATCAACATCACCTTTGACATCCTGCTCAAAGGTTAGCATGTGTCCTAGCAATTGATTCAAATTAGGAGTGAAATGATCTAGTGACAATTTAGTGGATAGAATGAAAGGCTTCCACTTCTCATCTCCTCTCAAACCTGTGAGAATTTGTCTTACCAATTTTTCCTCTTCAATATCTTCATCAACTGCTCCCTTCATCCTTGCTACATAATAAAAAATGGATTGAGAAGCCTTCTTCTTGAATGTGGTGAACTCTGCCCATAAAGATCCTTTCCTTGACTTTGTAGTGTTTTGGAAATGCTCCTCCAAAGCATTCCATATGTCACTTGCACTTTCAAGTCCTCTAATGTGAGGTAGCAAGTAATCATTAACTCCCATGTAGATAATGCTCCTTGCTTGAGCATCCTTCTTCATCCATGTCTTCAAATTTGATAGCTCTTCCCTAGTTGGAACACTAGGATCTCTAAATTCTAGTTTTTCTTCTTCATCTATAATATATCCTATCAGGTCTTTGCTCATAAGCTGAGCTTCCATCCTCATTGACCAAGCAGGATAGTTTTCTCTATCCAATTTCTCTATCTAAAGAGAATCTCCCATCCTTTCTTCTCCTATGCAATAAATTCTTCAAGCTTTGTGAATAATGAATGTACCTTTACTTTGAATGTAGTTCCTCTTGTTCTTCTTGATAACTTCAGGCCTCCTTCTCTAGCTTTCACTTCAAACTTTCACTTTTTGAATCTTCAAAGATTGATTTCTGTATATCTGCAACAGTCGGGATCCTCCTTCCTTTAATTCTAATGATTCTTGCTTTGATACCACAGATGGAGAGTGTTAATCTCCAAAAGAACAAGTTATCCTTGATGTTAGAGCACCTCTATATCAAGAACAACTCAAAACCTCAACCAATTTTGGAAGACCAATGACAAATTATCAAACTTTGAACTAACTGTGAAGAAACTAATTACTTAGAAAAGTCTGTTGCACTTAATTCACTCATTGATTGATAAAATGAGTAAAGTTTTCAATGAAACTTTGTAAAGGTGTTGTCTAAAGCTTTTGCACCTTCTCCAAGAGTGAAGATCATCATCTTCAACACCATCTCCATCACCTTCAATAAATGTATTTGCAGGTGTAGTAGGATGTTTTCCAACACCCTCCACAATATTCCATAACCCTTTTTCTACTAATACATGATGCATCATATATGCCCACAATGGGTAATTAGCATCATCCAACTTATCTAGTACAACCAACATATGAATACATCATTGCTTTCAGCCATGGTGAGTGACTAAATACCCTGATATAAAAAATTGAGTATATCTCAACAAGTTGAAAAAAACACCCTATCAAGCTCTTCTAAACCCGTAGTAACCTGTATATATGTTTGGAACAAAAGGATGAAAATTGCCTACATAGTCATTGTGATAGTGCATTCGAAGGTCAAAACGAGCATGCTCATAAATTTTCATGTGATTCTGAGATTGTGATAAGAGGGGTACCAACAATGCCCTCGATGAAGCTGTGACCTACTCTGATAACAATTTTTGGAGTTCGAGGTTTGTGGAAGCACAAGAACAACACAAGAAGAAGAAGAAGCTTGGAGCACAACACAATACAAAATGTATTACCAAGTGAATGTACAAAGATAAGTGACCCCTTAGGGTTATATGCATATATACAAGGGGAGGTCCTCCTAAAGAGGGACAAAAGTGCCTCGATAGTCCTAAGCATGTTTTCACACATCATTATTGAAGTATATCAATAATTTCTTCAAGGTAGATCTCCTTCTTCCTCTTATGTGTGCTTCTATTCATGATTCCTCACTCTCTCACACACTAAACAAATATGAATCCAAGGATTGTGTCCAAAGAATGTTCTTGAATAAGTAACAATGATACATTCAAGAAGTGATTTGGGATAAGAACATAAGGATTTTTCATCTAAAAGAAGAGATGTACCAGATTTACATACAAATAATATACAATATTATCGAAATTGAAGAAGACACTTTATGTTGAAGATAGTTCAACAAACATCAGTGTTAGATATCAGTCTACAGAGACCATTACTTATGTGTGTGGGACAAGGGCTAAGCATAGCCAAGATCCCTAGGCTGAGGGATGTCCTAAGGTACCTAAGGGGTAAGGTGAATGAGTGTACATGATGGTCACATGTCCACACTAGATCACTCTAGTTCATTACTATTCCGGGTGCAAGAGGATATAAAAAATGGGATGTGAGTAGGTCCATCGCGCTTCTATCAATCGCACATGACGTCTCCGTCGTGGTAGGTCCACCTATGGATCGTAGGTGCCTTTGTCCTTCGTGGGTCATGCATCTATCCATCGTAAGGTGGCCATCACGATTGCTTGGGTTCGTGATAAATTGAAGTTCTTGGATCAGTCGTGGACCAAAAATCTTGTAGTTGATTGGTGGCGTCGATAGCTGCTTAAAGATTTGCTAAAGATATTGTTACTGACTGCCGGCGACAGGCGCTCCTGGTGGTTTTGATTTCTCCGTTTTGATAGCAACTATTGAAAGAGTGTTGGAGGTCACTGGTGGCGTCGGTAGCTGCTGAAAGTTTTGCTAAAGATATTGTTGCTGACTGCCGGCGACGAGCACTCTTGGTGGTTTTGATTTCTCTGTTTGCTAGCTGAGTGCGACCTGAAGGTGCTTGGTGTTGTTTCGGGAGGACACGTGTGCTATGTGTCGGGACCATCGTGGTGGCCGACCATTGTTGTGCTTCTCACGATGGTACGGTCCTTATCCTTGCTTCTCGATGCTCCCGCCTCTCTTGGCACCATCATGATTGTGGACTAGCTCGCATCGCACGATGCTGAGTTGGCACTTGCCCCATCGCAATCGTGGATTAGCTCCCATCACTTGATGCTGAGCTATCAGGGAGCCCTCTACGCTATTTGGCATGATTTCCAATAATTTTGCTTTTCTCTCGACACCTTCACCGAGGCTCCCTCGTTGGCGATGGTGTGCTGACGTGCCACCCGTCTTTTGATCCTCGATCTTTGTGGCCTTCGCTCTTCTGCGTTCGTGTGTTTTCTTTTAAGTCTCTTCGTCGAGCTGTAATCTTCCCTTCATCCGCTTGATCTTTTTATTTTGGAAGGTAGTTTCAGAATCGATTTTAGGTGGCTTTGAGGTAGGAAGGGGAAGGCTTAGTCGTGAATTTTCCCATTTTCTGAGAAAGTGAGTAGCTCTTCTTTAAGAATTAAGTGTTATCAATCTGCTCTTCTTAAAGTTTCCCTTTTGAGGTCATGTATTTGGCAACCCCCTCATTTGTGAGAAGTAACCTGGCCCCTCCTCTGAGGGAGACCGGTAACCTGGCCTCTCTGTTGGAGGGGGGATCTTGTGCCGCCCTTGGGGCCTCTGAGAGTGCTGAGCCCCCCTTGGTCTCCCTCAGTAGATCCGCAATTCTATCAACTCAGGAGGAGCTCAAGAAAGTTTGCCTCATCGGCCAACTGTTTGGCCCTAGGCCCCCGCTCGAAACCGTGCGACAGTGGCTTCGCAATGAGTGGTTCCCACGTGGGCTAATTTTTTGTAAGTGTCAGTTCTTACCGGCAAGCCACATGTTGCTAGTCTTTGAAAATGAAGATATGGCGTTTCGAGCCCTAAGTGTCGGAACCTGGCAACTTGGCCGGGCGACCCTATGCCTATTTAGATGGTCCCCTGATTTTACTCCCGACAAATCAAAATCGCTTCAGTACCCTCTCTGCCATACTTCTTGTACAACTTCATGTGGGACATTGTTTCTTCTATCGGCAAGCCCTTGGCCTCATGCGAGGACATTGGTGCTCTCATTTATGAAGGTGCAAGACACTCGTTCAACGCTCGGTGGCACCCTCAAATCTGTGTCGAGGCTGACCTCAGCATGCTACTTCCATCGAAGATCAAAGTGGACTTGGGTGAAGGGGATGTATGGGGGCAAGACATCAATCACAAAAACCTTCCCAACACGTGCTTTCGTTGTGGCCAACAAGGTCACAGGATTAAAGATTGCCCTTTGAGACAAAAAAGCAAGCAAAATCAAGAAGCCCCCAGAAACGCTCAAGACAACAAAGGGGCATTGACTCACTCGACAAAGGAAGAGGATGTCAAGGGCCCCCGTAATCCAGAAGCTGATGCAGATGGGTTCATCAAAGTCAGAAGAAGAAGGAAAAGAACCCTAGGGCGACTGCTGAGTGAAACAACATGTCAGGTACCCCCTCCAACAACTTGTATTGCAATCTGGAAAAGGAGATCAATGAGTTTGACTACCCAGGTGGGAACCAACTTGAGGTGGACACCAACGACAAAGCCCTAGAGATCCTTGACAATAAAGAAACCTCCCAGGAGGGTTACACTACAAGCAAAGAAGACGGCTTTACTACGAGTAACGAAGATAACATGGATAGTGAAAGTTCCATCATTGGATCGACTATTCTGGAAATGGTGTCGAAAACGGTGCCCAGTTCTTCCCAACAGGAGGCATCCCACAAAGGAAAAAAACCTATGGAGCTACCGTGGAAAAGCCCCCACAAGAACCTATTGCTAATTTGGGATCCGATCCCAGCGAAAAAGAAAGATGAATCCAAGAAAAGAAAGGAGAAAGCTCCCTCCCGCAAAGAGGGCTCACTACGACAATGATCATCATCTCGTTAAATGCTAGAGGGCTAACCGACCCCTCAAGAGCGACCATCATTGGTCAATGGCTTCACGACATTAGTCTAAACCCATAATTTATATGTATTCAAGAGATTAAAATTAACGGAGAAGACCTCTAGAAACGGCTTAGACATGTCTCGTCGACCCATGTTTGGATTTCAACGGCGCACCAACGGGGGTCCGGTGGAACGGTAATCGGTATTAATCAACTCTGGTTTGAAAAGCTTGATAGCTCCATTGAAGATGAATGCCATCGGTGGATTGCTGTTTCTTTTGGTGCTCCTTTTTGTTTTACTTTAGTTTCTTTGTATGCCCCTAATGGGGAGTTAGAGAGACTGAACACTTGGGCCCCCTTGGACTTGCTCCCCCACAACGTGCTTATTTGTGGTGGCTTCAACATGGTGGAGGACCCTATGGACAGATGGATGGGCAAGGGCAGGGTCATCGATAGTTGGGAGAAAGAAACATGGGATAAAACCAAACTGCACTTGGATTTGGTCGAATTCAAAGATTCGAATGGCTTTTCTTGGTCAAATCTCCAAGCGGGCGAGGACTTGAGGAAAGCTAGACTTGATAGATGCTACATTTCTTAGAGTTTTACTCATTAGTGGGTCCACCCTTCCCTCTTGCAACACACCGACCTCACCATCTCTGATCACTACCCGATCGTTATCACTTTCCAACCTTCCACCAAGATCCGTAAGGCTCCTTGGTTCCACGCCAGTGCACCCTCCTCCTCTCTTCCCTCCGTCCATCAAGAAATTGTTGATGTGTGGAAGAAGGCGTTCGCCTCGGGCTTGTCCCCAGCCAAGTGCTGCAGAAGTGCGGTCGATAAGTCACAATAGATCATGATTAGATCCAAGAAGATTCTCGAGACTGTGCAGCGGGCTCGTAGATAAGCTTTATATCATAGACTCTGGAGGCTTGAGGAGGAAGTGAACAAAGGAAAATCTCAAGCCCAGAAAGCTCTTCGAAAAATCAGAGCATTGCTGAGATATGAGGAAGAAATACAAAGGAAAAATTTGCAAATTTTCTTCAAGGAGTGGTGGGCTGGAAAAGCCGACAAACCCACCAAAGAGATATGCCATATCCTTAAAAGGAAACATAACAGAGAATCGATCCCCTTATTGCTAGACTTAAATGGCAATGTATGCAATACGGAACAAGATAATTTTCGGATCATTGAAGGGCACTTCACGAGACTCCTGGGGACCTCGAACCCCCTCTCCCACCATAGAAGGGACTGTATGGCAGCCATATCTAGGGTTTCCCCCCATAGGATACCACTCAACCTTCGCTCCCTGCTACATGTCCCTATCTCTGAAGTAGAAATCATTGAGTTCATTGATGCCCTCCCTTCTGGTAAAAGCCCGAGACCCGACGGGCTCACTAATGAGTTCTTTAAATCCTTCAAGTTGGTGGTTGCCACCCCTCTTTGTCTGGTTTGGCAAGAGGCGCTCAAGTTTGGCGCGCTTCCATCTTGTCTCAACAATGGCATTATCAAGTTAATACACAAAAAATAGCAATTTTTGTGGGATTCCTCCCTGGTGCAAACACTGCTACCGGTCTATCGAAGATGTTTCACACATCTTCTTTACCTGCCCCAACTCCAACAGACTCTGGCAGACGGTTGGAAAGAAAATTAGACTTCAGAAACATCTCAGTTGGTAGCAAGCCCTGCTGGGAGAAGCGATCGGCTGCTCTGCGACTCTCTGGAATGCCATCAGAGGGGAGGTCCTATGGAAAACCTGGCGGGAAAGATGTGCTTTCAAATTCGGTGACTCCCCCAAAGAGTGTTCAATTGAGAAATCATTGTTCCTCCTTGGCAAAAGGATTGTTAACTGTAAGAAGTCCCCCCCCCCCTTTAGGCATCATCAAGTACTCCTTTTGATCAATAACAAGCTTAAACCCAAGTGGGCCCCACATGAGGGTGATGAGAGGGTAATCAACCTTCTTTGTAATGCTATCTAAGCTCTGTAAAAGCTTCCCTGGTTTGTGGGATTTGGGGGGTCACGTGGGCACTAGTCCCCTTCTCTTGTACTTTTCTTTATTTAATTCAAGTCCGGGAGAGTAGGCTAATGCGGAGCTTCCTTTATATTAAAAAAAATGGGATGTGAGTTGCACACAAAACTATATTGACTTTTTTCGTAGTGACTTTAAGGAGATCATTTAGTAAATGAGTTAAGAAAGAGCTCATATTTGGTCTTCAAAGCCTAGGTTAGGAAAGAAATTAGAAGTTTTTTTTCATGTGCACATTTTAAGTTCTCAACACCGATTATTGATCGTCTTCTTGGTGACTGTCAATGGAGGTTGTATAGGATGCTACATAGAAAAAAAAAATGGAGTTTTGGAGCCTCTGAGAAGAGCATCCAGCCCCCCCCCTCCCCCATCCCAAGGTCTCTTAAAAAAGGCACAATATCACAAGCATCATGGAGAGCCATGGATGACTAATCACATGCCCAACCTCGTCAATCCATGTGTGCATGCAGTGTGAAAGAAAGGTCCATCTCTTCCCTCCTCTACTTGTTGAGAGCAATGAAGTTAATACTTCCCATTTATATCAAAAGAAAAAGGCGCTAAAAATCTCACATATGGGATAAGTGGAGTAGTTGCAAGCGCTTTCATGGGTCTCTCCTAAGCATGGAGTTTATTTTCCTCTTTGTCTGAAACCTCTTCTTCACATACGCTTCTTTAAGAGATATTTTTTAGCATCCCCTTTCACTAAGATAAGCATATCTTCTTCAATCGACATTGTAATAGAGTTTGGACAATGAAGTCCTTGAAAAAGGCATCAAAATCTTTTTCTTTAGCTCAATTTATTTTGAGTGGTCATTCTAGAAGCTTCTATTATGTAATCAAGGGAAGTTCTAAAATTGAGTGATTCAAAGGACTATGGATTTCTTTCTTCAAAGCTATCCAAGAACTATCTCAAAGCCACCATTTTATCTCTACAAGTGTACTGCATAGAGCCATAAACTTGATTGTTCTTGCATTACGAGCTTCCTACGAGGCAATTGGAGGTATGGGGTTAATCCATTCCAACTAGGGAATGCTCAAAAGGTAGTTTATAATCACTTTCAGCATATGCACCACCTCTACAAGTGGATTCACTCATGTTAAGATGAGTCATCTTGTCAATAATTTCATTTTAACTCTCTTTTATGCATCAAAGGCCATCTAGAATTAGCATTTAGCTTCCATACATGCATGTATGTTTATGAACCTCCATAGTTCTTCTTAAAATGCAAAGTAGGATGGTAGCATGCTTTTATTGCAGGTATTGCAAGGAAAAAGCAAGAGTGTGTAGTTCTCTTATTTAAAATTTGATATCCATGCCTCAAGCACGTGGATTTTGTACAAGGCATGTAGTGCACTATGGTCGTTTGTTTGTTGACTATGCTTGCAAGCACATTTATGGTTAAAGTGCATGTTGTGGATCACTTTGGTTTCTCTATTTAGATTATCATTTTGATGTCAAAATGCTCTCAAAATTTTTGAAATTTCTATGCATGATTGTTTGATGCATAAGTAGAAAGAATACTATTGCATGTTTTATTGTTCTTTCTTGCAAAGGATAGTGACATTAGCTTCTTATTGCCACTAGTTATATCATTAGGTGTACATAATATTATCGTTAGTGTCCCTGTGAACTTTTGTATATGTTAAAACATACAGTGGTTTGGTCAACCACACTCTCTAAGTTCGATTGCATTTGTATGATCCACAAAATTTGTGTTCATAGTTTGTGTACTATGTGGTTTCTGTGTATTTTGCACCCCCATGTAAAGTACTGTGTGCAACGTCAGAGTTTGGGTTTTCTATAGCAAGGGTATCATTGTGGAGATCTCGAGAACAAGAGTCTACCATCATGCATCTTCAAAGAAATACTTCACTAGTATTAGAGCACTTCGATGCAAAATCTTTGTTCCTTTTGTGAAGGTGAAGCGAGCACCCACCCTCCCACCCAAGGCTTATGATTAATTCAGTGACCTTGGCATACCTTGTCATCCGAGTCACTAAAGTCACCGTTGGTGCCATTGGCTACACACGAGGGAGGACCTCAATGATCAAGGAAG
>CM035435.1:107939564-107944564 GCA_020310875.1 Ceratopteris richardii
TTACTTTTTACGAAAAACAATTTCAAAAGGTGCACGACCAATAGTGGTGTGTGCAGTGTTATTGTAAGCAAATTGAAGCAATGGAAACTTTTCATCCCAGTTATTAGGATTAGCTAATGAATAACAATGCAATAAATCAAGAATAGTACTATTTATAGCCTCACTCTGTCCATTACTTTGAGGATGAAATGCAGAGCTAAAATCTATTTTAGAACCAAAATGTTGAAATAAAGCAACCCAAAAATGATTACAAAATCTAACATCACGATGAGATAACATTACTTTAGGAAATCCATGATGCGGGAAAATACATTTAATGAATAATTTTGCAGCTTGAGGTGCAGTCAAATTTTTTTCTACATGGAATGAAATATGCATATTTACTAAACCTATCAACTATCGTCCATATCATATCATTATGTGATGAAGCAATGGGAAGACCTGTGATAAAATCCATAGAAATTTATTCCCATGGTTCATTTGGAATGGAAAGTGGCATTAATATGGTTTACCATGATGACATTTGACACGTTGACATACAATGCATTGAGAAACATAATGTGCACTATCTTTTTCCATGTGTGGCCAAAAGAAGAAATCTTTGCAAGCAGAAATGGTGCTCTGTATGCCTCTATGACCCATGTAAGATGGTTCATGCATTTCTTTAATAACAAAATCTTTAAAAGCTTGGGTTATACACAATCTATGTTGAAAATAGACAAAACCATTATGAAATGTATAATGTTCATCAGATAAAGAGGCACTGTTGTTGAAGTCATGCCATGCACGTGAAAAAAAAGTGGAAACCATGTCTTGATCAAAAGAATGAATTTGGATGGTAGAAATATTATTCGAAACAACAGAATGTAAAGGAAAATGACTAAGAGCATCAGCTACAACATTAGCTTTACCAAGCTGATATTGTATCATGGGTTGGAAATTTTGAATGAATGATGCCCATTTAAGATGCCTATCAGAGATTAAAGGTTGACTTAATAAATGCTTAATAGCCTGTTGATCGATTTTGATTAAGACCTCAGAACCCATAAGATAGTGTTTCCAAATTCGCAACGCATGCACAACTGCTAACAATTCTTTATCATACGTACTATAATTCTGTTCTAAGGGCTTTAGCTTCCTACTCTCAAATGCAATGGGATGGTCATTTTGCATTAAAACAACACCTATTCCTGAACCACTAGCATCAGTAACGACATGAAAGGGTTGTGAAAAATCAGGTAACTGTAAAACAGGTGCATGTGAAAGTGCATGTTTCAGTTTTTCAAAGGACTATTGTTGGGTAAGTCCCCATGCAAATTTTATTTTCTTTTTCAACAACAAGGTAAGAGGCAATGCTAAATAAGAAAAAGTTCGAACAAACTTCCTATAGAAACTAGCCAACCCAAGAAAAAAACGAACATCATTGACTGATTGTGGTGTAGGCCATTCTACTATAACTCTAATCTTTTTAGGATCCACATGCACACCTTTACTTGAAATAATATGTCCTAAATATTCTAGCTTACATTGAAAGAAGTAACTCTTTTCAGGATTAGCATAAAGTGTGTTCTCTCGTAACAAATGAAAAACTGTTTCAAGATGCTTTTCATGTTCACTATTATTCTCACTGTAAACAAGTATATCATCAAAGAATACAAGAACAAAAGCTTGGTAATCAAGAAAAATATTGTTCATCATTCATGCAAATGTAGCAGGGGCATTAGTAAGTCCAAAAGGCATTAGCTAGTTTGAGTTCTAAATGCAGTCTTGAAAATATCACTTTGTGTCATAGGAATCTGATGGTAACCCGATTTAAGATCAATTTTACTAAAGACACAAGCTCCTCGTAACTTATCTAAGAGATCATCTATTCATGGAATAGGATATCTATTCTTTATTGTGATCTTGTTAAGGGCTCTATAATCAATGCACATGCGATAAGTTTTATTCTTCTTCTCTACTAAGAGAACTGGTGCTCCAAATGGGGAAGAACTAGGCCTTATAAGTCCGTTCTATAATAGGTCTTTTACTTGGTTTTCTATTTCCATTTGGTGTAGTGGGCCATGTCTATAAGGTGCTTTATGAGGAGGTGAACTACCAGGGACTAATTCTATGCTATGGTCAAAGGATCTCGAGATGGTGGTAGTTCAGAAGGATACTCAGACATAAAGCAATCCTTATAAGTACTCATGAAAGGTTTATATGCATCAGGAAGTGTATGAGTATAATCATGGATGACATTGACAAAAACAATGCATGAGTTGAATCCTTTCCTAAATGCACGCTTTACTTGAGTATGACTAATCAATGGAAATAGCTGGAAATCATGTCGTGCAGACAAAGTAATGATTTGACCTTTGAATTCAAAGTTAAAGGTATGTGTATGGTAGTCAATACGTGGGTTATAATGGTGATGAAAAGGCATACCTAGTATAACATCATAAGATTGCAAAGGTGCAATTAAAAATTTTTGTGAATCAACATATGGGCCTATGCTAATCGTAACATCTTGCACTTCTCGTGTTACATTATAACGACTACCCTGAAATGCAGCTTTCACTTTATACAAGGAAGGAAACGTTTGTAATTTAAGTTCTTGTACTAATAAATGTGAAATGAAGTCATGTGAACTACCATCGTCATGTAGAATTTTAACTATTTTGTTATTTATTGTACATTGCATGCAAAGTAGAGAGTGAAGAGAGATATTGTTACCCAAGGTACTTAAGTCCTTCTCCAATGATTCCTTTGTCCAAACAGGAGGAATTTCTTCATTATGGACCTCCATGTTGTGCAATTGAGCTGTAGCCAGTTTCATGTGAAGAGGTCGCAATCTGCACCTTATTTTTGTATGTCCAGATTTACCACAATTCCAGCAAGTGATTCGTGGTCGCTTCTGTTGGGAATCCACCGCTGAAGTTTGAAGGGTAGGTGGTTTGGTTGGTTGGAGAGATGAAGCAACAGGTGGAGTTGAGTTATTGGATTGTGGAGGACGAGGAAAACTAGTGGTAAGATGGGGCATTAAAAGTACGCTTCATAGGAAATGTAGGTTTAATAGAAAATGGTCGTTGACGTGGTTGTTGTAGTCGGAGTGACTTGGTTATGGACTGGAATTCTTTTTCTGCATCATAAGCAAAAGATATGGCCCTTGTTGAGGGTTGTAGGCCGTAGGGTGTGAAGCTTGGCTTGGATTCCCACTTCCAAACCATCTTCATATTTCTGCTGCAAGATATCCTCCGGTACTTCTTCAAGCATTCGAACAAGTAGTAAATTTTGCCAGAACCGCTCAATGTAAGTAGTAACCGTATCACCCTCCTTCCATGTAAGGGTGGTCCATGCACGTCGAACATGCAAATGGTATTGAGGAGGAAGAAAAGAATCCTTCACTTTTTCTTGGAAAGCCTTCCAAGTTGTTGGACGCTCCGTACTGTGCCACAAGACATTCCACCAGAGTTGAGCTTTACCTACTAAATAGTTAGTGGCAAATTTAACTTTTTCACTTTCAACATACATTTCTTCGAATGAGTACCAATCTTCGAATGAGTAACATCAGATTGGGCAGAAACAATAGCTTTTACTACTCTCGTAAGGTTGTCTTCCTCAGCTTGTATCTTTTGGAGGACTTCATCACGTTGTTGGATCTCATTTTGAGCTCCTCGAAGCTCATGCCGCAAAAGCTCTATTTGTTGTTCAAGTGTTGCCTCAGGTAGAGGTGAATTATTGTAATCCCCCATGGTGCTCTTGGACCCTTAAGCTAGTGGTTTCCTCTCGGGATGTACCCTCAGGGAATGTACCCTAGCCGAAAGGTACGCTGTCTGGATGTACGCTGGTGTACCCTCAGAAGTGTACCCTGAGAAGTGTACCCTGGTGTACCCTGAGAAGTGTACCCTGAGACGCGCCGCGTCGCGTCGCACCGTGCCGCCTTGAAAAGTGAGAAAAACTGCAAGTTATGTTAAATTTAAGGAGAGAGAACTTGAGCATCAACACCAAGAGATGGTGGAGTGGTTAAAGTACTTCCCTTGAAAGTAGGAGGTTGTGGGTTCAAATCCTCCTACCTTAGGGAATCTAAACCTCTCTATTGCCACTAAAAATTAAAATTGCCTTGCGCGTAGCCAACGGTCGCCAAGGGAGCCTTGGGTGCCAATGTTGCCAATGTATTGCCTAAGTTATTGCCTAAGTTCTTTGCGTTAGTCGATGCCTTGGAGTAAGCCGAAGCAGTAAACGTAGGTGTAAACATAGAAGCACACGTAGGTGAAAACGTAGGTTCTGGTTCTGGAACTGGAACAGTAAATGTAGGTGTAAAAGTAGGAGCAAACGTAGGTGAAAACGTAGGTGAGAACGTAGGTTTTGGTTCTGGAACTGAAGCAGAAACAAGAACCGGAACCGAAGACGAAGACGAAGACGGAGACGGAGATGGAGACGGAGATGGAATCGGAATCAGAATCAGAATCGCGAACAGACAACAGAACCCTCTGTATTGACACGTGCAGAGCTCTGATACCATTGTTGTCAGGATCTTGCTCATGCTCAAACAGAGGTTACGAACGCAAAAAACACACAGACAAATAGACGCAACAAGAGACAAGACAAAGTATTGGGTGCAATCCCCCCCCATGCACTCTGTTTCGACAGTCCATAGAGTGCATGTATTTATAGGAATTTTGATTACGTCGAGAAGAGTAGTTACATGAGAGCGGCTTCGAAAAGTAAGCGCGAAACTAAAAGTTGCTAACTTTTACAGACAGCCATTGCTTTCAATAACAAAAACTGCCATCTACAACGACCGTTATTCTAACCATTACTTTTCTAATTGTTTCTAACAATAGAACCTTCTATGCAGGTTTATTTACAAGCTTAATAATAATTACTCAGATTATTGATATCCACCCTTTCACGCCTTGCACGCTCCTCACGAACCTTCAGCTGCTATATCGAAAACATCAAAAACACATTAATACATTAATAATTTAACACTCTAACAATGCATTGTTCAATAATAC
>CM035435.1:107954564-107977064 GCA_020310875.1 Ceratopteris richardii
TCTATCTATCTATCTATCTATCTATCTATCTATCTATCTATCTATCTATCTATCTATCTATCTATCTATCTATCTATCTATCTATCTATCTATCTATCTATATATCTATCTATCTATCTATTTATCCATCTATTTTTCTATCCATCTATCCATATATCCACCCATTAGGGTGAAAGATGCTCAAGAAAGGGTCGTTTGCTAATGAAGGATTAAGAAAAATAACAAATTGGATCTTTCTACATGTATAAGAACATAATATTCTTGTATCTTTTAATCCTATGAAGGAAATCTTTTTAGAATAAGATATGCTTAAAAGAATGAGTAAAGCGTTGGAGTTTCTAGTATTCAGTGTAATATTTTTTGATTTCATACAAAAAAATATATTTTTGCACACCAACTAATTTAAGTCCTTAAATTTCTAAGAGAGAAATGACTTTTGAAGATTTGAAATATTTTTGGGTTGCGACTCGCTTCCACGTGTACAAAGTTTTTTTTTCCATAAATACTCACAAAATTGGTGAATCTCTGTTTCCCTTTTTGAACATTCTCTAGTATTTTTCTGAATGTTTGAATGGCTTGTACTTCTTGTCGTCTTTCCAATCGTGTAGCCTCATGTGAGGTTTACAATAGAAGAGAGGATTGTTTATGGAAATCTCTTTCTATGAATCTAAATGATTGATTGACTTTTCTTCCTAGTTGCAAAGGTGCCCATAAAGTCAAGCATACTAAAAGAGACAACACAAAAAACCATTAGCAAGGTCGTATATTTAGTTTCAAAGTGAAGGGACATGGTTGGTTTGCAAAATTTTGACATGTGTGCAATGCTAATGATCTAGTGCTAGACAATCATCTACAATTTTCATACTGTAAGTGAAGTTTAACTATGCTCTTTTATGAATTTCAATTGTTTTTGTATTACAATCTACATTTTTTTGTATTGCATATATTTTTCCTTCCAATATTCTGTAGTGAAAACCTTTTAAATGTTTAATAGGAACATTCAAAGTCTTTCATAAGGATTATGCAGAACTTATATATGCAAGAAAATTTGTTCAATTTTTCAATAACATTCAATTGTTTGTCTATTTTGTAGATTATTAGGTGCCACCAGAGAGGAGTGCTTATGGAAATCTTGTACATTTTCCTGCTCCTTGCATCTCTTCATTATATTGGGATGCTCCTGATCATTCAACAGTTTCAAGTTTTCTATGGAAAATGAAAGATGACATCCAAAGGGCAATGTAAGCAAGCCGAATTTCTTGAAGGATAAAGATTCAATGGTTTTTTCCTCTTCACGTTTTTGTAGCATGTTTTAAAAACATGTTATTACAAAAAAAAAACAATGTGGTTGAATAGGAGAGTTTTAATTTCAGAGATTGATGATGTTTTAAATAGGGAATGGGATAACAAAGAAGCTCAAAAGCTAGGAGACATCATTTTATGTAAAGTTAGTCCAAATTCTCTTTCAATTTCATATCAGATATCTCGACACTCACTTGTTTTTGGATATGACTACATAATCTGGAAAAGAAAGCTTGGACTTTGGATACCCTTGGATTCAAAGGAGATCTGTCTAGAATTTAAGTTAGAATTATTGATTCATCCAGATTTTCAACCTAGGAAAATAATTGTCACTACAAATTGGAAACTCAAAAATGTAAGGGAGCTCCTGGAGTTCCTTAATGAGGTTTCACCACAGTTTAGATTCTGAATCGATGGTGCACTTGTAAACATTAGATCAGAGAAAACACTATCTTGCATTACTTGCCTGCCACCCAAGGTGATCAAGTTCCAACCCTTAAGAATGTAACCAATCTTGCCCTTTTTCTTCTACTAGAATTGTTGGAATGGAAACAAAGACATCGATGCTAAATACATATCTCTTTTTTTATGAAGAATCATCATATTCATACTGGCATTTTTTGCAAACACTTTTATTCATTGCTAGGTTAGGATAAGGAATACCTCCATGTAAGTGCTTAGCTAACATGCTAATAACTAAATACATCTCTTTTTTATGTAAACTCATCATATTCATATTGGCATTGTTTTGGTTTGTATCATCACTCTTTTAAGGTTTCTATTGTGCAAAGATTTTTATCATTGCTATGTTAGGTTAAAGAATATCTCCATTGCGTAAACACTATTATCATTGTCTCAAACATGCAATTGTTGTGCAAGGTTTCTATTGTCCAAAGAAATTCTACTGGTCAAGATAAGGATAAGAAGTTCTCCATGTGAGTGATTAGTAATATAGAGCACTAATGTAGGAATATTACAAAGGGGGAAGCTTGGAGGACACAAACAATTCAAGCAATAAGAGGCAATGAAGGCTCTTTGACATCCCTTATTGTTTGAATTGGTTTTTTATGTTAATGGGCCGTGTATGATAAGGCACAATCGATTCAAGTGATAAGGGCCATTTGAAGTTCCTAGA
The DNA here is from genome assembly GCA_020310875.1 of Ceratopteris richardii. NCBI lineage: Eukaryota > Viridiplantae > Streptophyta > Polypodiopsida > Polypodiales > Pteridaceae > Ceratopteris > Ceratopteris richardii. The sequence continues at coordinate 107,957,002 of CM035435.1, forward strand.
CTGCTCTCTTCGCTTGAATTGCTCGTGCCTTTTGCGTGAATGATAAACAAAGTTTAAGGACATCAAGGATTACAAAATGGAGAAGATTGGAGGACACGACCAATTCAAGTGATTAGGGGCATTGGAGGTTCTTCGAGTGCCCTAATTGCTTGAATTGGTCTTTTCCTCCAATCTTTTCCATTTTCCTTCGCAAGCCTAAGTTTTCAATTCAGATATCATCAAATCATGATATAGCATAAAAATGTAGAAATTAATGATAAACCAATTATTATCTTAGTTGATCTCATGAATAAGGGGCACCATATTTTATATTTTAGACAAAACTACTACCAACATTAATAAGTTGAAACACATTTCTTTGTAGAAACATGAGTTAAAAACACTATCTTCTACATAAAGATAGAATGGCATCATTTACAAATACATAAAACAATGCTTTGAAGGTTATTTTGTGTAAAAATTTGTATTTAAAACCAAGAGCATATAAATATCTTTCAACATATCTTAGAAGTACATGGGCTTACTATCAAGATGCAATCCTAGATACAAAACTCTATACATTTTTGGAGCCTTCACCTTTGTGATTATTCTTCATCTTTTTGGATCCTCCACTTTTATGCTTATTCTTTGGGACATGCTTCAATCGAGAGTGAACAAGAGGTCCTTTCTTCTTATCTTCAGTCTTCTTATGTTCTGGTGGTGGAATAGAGTCTGGATCATAAGGACAGAGAGCATGTTTTAAGATGGCATGAATTGCTTTTTCTTTGACCAAAAGGATCCATACATCTGGATAGTCAAATAGATTTAGACTAGGACTGTAAAATCTGTGCTCTAAGAACCTTACTGTTATTGTTCGTGTCCATGTGAAAGGCCAGATGGCCACCGAACACTTCTTTGTATATGTTCTTTAATAAAACATGTAGTGGCTTGGTCAGTCACAGACTGTAAGTTTGACTGCATTTGTAAGACCTAAGAAGTATGTCTTTGTGCTCCCTGTGTACTGTGTTTTTCTGCATATTCTGCAGTCTCTGTGCAGAGTACTGTGTGCGGCCTTAAGAGCTTAGTTTTCTACTCCGAGGATATTGTCGTGGAGCTCTCGAGAAGGAGAGCACACCATGGTGCATCACCATCAAATTTCTTCACTGGTATCAAAGCAGTTTGACGTAAAAGCTTTGTTCCTTTTGTGCAAGCAAAGCGAGCACCCCCCTAGCTTTCTCCAAGGCTTATGACTAAGGTGGCAACCAAGGCATACCTTGTCATCGGAGTCACCAAAATCACTGTTGGTGCCATTGGTTGCGCGTGAGGGAGGACCTCAATGATCAAGGAAGATAGAGGTTCCCGATACTTCCCGAAAGGTGACCCATCCCAATATTGTTCCCCCCCAGAGCTCGCTTAACCGTGGCAATCTCTTGCCACTAAGATACACTCTTGTGGTGTCTGAAGAAGGGGAAAGACTAAGGTTGACATTACCTTGAACATGTTTTGGTCCCTCAGAGCTTCATTCTTTGCTTTCAAAGCCTATTTTTGAAGCATTTTTGGGGTGTGTTTTGGAGCCATTTTGGAGTACTTTTGCACATAGTTCTCTTCACACAGGTTCAAGAACATCAAGAAGAGTGTTCTTTGTACTTCTCTGACAATAAATATCAACCTTTCGAGCTGTGTTTTTAGCCACACTCGTAAAACTACAAGTTTCTCGAAAGGTTTTCAATTTTGGTGGGAGTAGCCACTACAAATTTATGCAAGTTTTTTGAGCCTAAAACATCAGAGTTGACAGACACTTGCAAGTGTTGTTGGCTAGTTTTTGGCTGTGCATTCAACCTTTTAGTGTCATTTTACTGCATATATTGAGCACATACACACCATGTACGCTTCTATGGATACTGCTTATGTATGTCCATGTGGTCATTGATATAGCAGTTACGTTTTTGCATCAAGACTTTTTCTTTTGATAAAGAGGGTTGTGGTGAGGTTTTCTTAACTGGGAGACACCCACATGTTGGGGTCTCTTTGGTGATGCAGGTGGAAGACTTACCCAGCCTTGCCATAGGAGATGTATGATAGTTGTTCATAGGTGCTCAATAAGCCTAGTTGGCTTCTATTGGGTAACTGATTATATGTAGAGGAGTCAGTGATTCACTATGCAGGTAAACATGTCAGTACTTGCAGTTTTATAATATTTTGACACCAGTCATATGCTCATTTTGTAGAGGATACTCTAGAAATTTTTTTCCACATTTTTGGTTTATTCAACTATATATTGGTTGATTTACTCCTTGATACACTTATTCATTGGTGTTTGGACTCTTCTAGCTCCATTATCATTCTATTCAGTTCTCTACCATCATGGCATCAAAGGTCTCATGCACATTTGGTGGATCAGGGTCTAGTGCCAGTATTATGAGGAGGAGCTATAGCTTGCAGGGCAAAGAACATTTTGAGATGTGAAAATTTGATGGCACAAACTTTGCTCTATGGAAGAATTAGATTAAAGATGATTCAGAGGAGGCAATGGAAGCCAATAAATGGGATTTCAAAGAAACCTGCTGACATGGATGAAGATGATTGGGATGAGTTAGATGAAATGGCCCGGTCTACCATTTGCTAGCACTGGCATATAATGTTTACTTTACAATATTAAACTGTGAAAGTGCAGAGGAGCTTTGGAAGAAGTTATGCAATACATATGAAAAAGAGGCGGAATCAAATAAAGTGTATCTGATGAGAAAATTATATGACCTTTGCATGGACACAAATTTCTGCTCCTCTAAATGAGTTTGATGCTAATTTCTCCCAGTTACAGGCTCAGAAAAAGGATATGGATAATGAAATGAAAGCAGTATTGCTGTTATGCACCATGCCATCATCATGGGATACGTTTTGCCCAACTATTAACAATAGTGCACATGGTGGTAAACTCATCTATGATGACATATGTGGAGCACTCTTGAGTGAGGAGATTCATAGAAATTCTATGGTTTTCACTCAGAGTGGAGATGCATATAATGTTCATGACTCTTACCAAGGAAAGAATCAGCAACGTGGCAGGAGCAAGAACAAGGAAACAAGAACAAGGAAACAAATGGTCAACCGAATAAGAGTAGAAGTAAATCAAGGAAGAGGGATATTGAATGCCATTATTGTCATAAGAAAGGAAATATGAAGAAAGACTGTTATGCGTCAAAGAATGCATAACAATTATCTGCACCATCTACTTTGACTATGAAGATTGAAGAAATTAATGCTATTTCTGATGATGCTAATGTGTTGACCCTTGATAGTAATGTGCCAACTGAGGCTCTTATGGATTATTCTCTTTCCCACACGTTAAACAATTACCTGCACCATCTACTTCGACTATGATGTTAAACAATTACCTGCACCATCTACTTTGACTGGGAAGGTTGAAGAAATTAATGCTATTTCTGATGATGCTAATGTGTTGACCCTTGATAGTAATGTGCCAACTGAGGCTCTTATGGCTTATTCTCTTTCCTACACGTGGTTGCTAGATTCTGGTGCTTCTTTCCATGAGACAACACACAAAGACTTGTTCTCTAATTATGTAGCAAAGTATCTTGGTAAAATGAGACTTGGTGACTCTTACCAGTGTGACATTGTGGGGATTGGAGATGTGGTTGTGCAGTTCATTGATGGTTCAAAATTTACTATGCATAATGTATGCCATGTACCTCAATTATCATAGTTTGATGTCAGTTGGCCAACTTGATGACCTTGGTTACAAGGTGGTCTTATATGCTCAATCCTTTCATATATCAAAGGGCAATATGGTTATTGCAAAAGGAAGAAAAGTTGGCTCGCTTTATCCTTTATTTGTATCATAGAAATAACACTTGTTAGCTGTTATTGAACAACCTATGGCTTGTATTTGGCATGGTTGTTTGGGCCATATATCTCATAGTGGAATGGAAAATATTTCTCATTTTGGCTACTTACCTATGTTATCTTTCTCTGAAACTATATTTTGTGACCATTGTCAATATGGAAAGCAAACCAGAAATGTGCACAGAATGCACATTGACTCTTCAATTCAGCCTTTAGATCTCGTTCATACAGATGTGTGTGGTCCTATGCCCACTAGGTCCTTAGGTTGTTCTCTTTACTTTGTCACTTTCATGGATGATGCTACTAGATCTGGGTATATCCTATCAAATCTAAAGATGAGGTATTCCCTACTTTCAAAAAATGGCTTGCTAGTTGAGACTGAAAAAGGAACTAAGCTTAAGGTTTTACATTCAGATAATGGGCGTGATTATAGCTCACATGAGATCAACCTTTCCTATCAGTCTAGAGGGGCTCATAGAGAGTTTACAGCTCCTTATACCCCAATACAAAATGGTGTAGCTGAAAGGATGAATAGAACTATTCAAGATAGAGTAGTTTCTATGTTGCATCATGGAAATCTCTCACAAGGCTTTTGGGCAGAAGTAGTATTGACTACAGTTCATGTGATTAACCTTTCACCTAGTACTGCCAAAGGTCTAAAAGTGGCATAAGAGTTATGGAAAGGGAAGCCACCATATTATGATCATCTTCGAGTTTTTGTGTGTGAAGCATATGTTCATATACCCAAGAGTCTTAGAAAAAAGTTGGACCATAAGTCAAAGAAATGCATTTTTCTTGGATATGGTTGAGAAGAACAATTTGGATATCGCTTATGGGATCCTGAAACATGGTCAGTGATAAGAAGTACTGATGTAATTTTCAATGAGTCTAAGATGCATAAACAACCCATTAAGGAGGTTGAAGTGAGAAGAGTGGTGTTTGAGGATACTAGTCCTCTAGTTAGCATGCATAAAAATGCTGCACATAGGGATGTTCAAGAGAATGTTCGATCAGATCAGTCTGCACATGTTCCTATTCACCAACCATTGAGATGCTCTACACGTGTCTCACATCCACCTGATAGATATGTTCTAGGTTTAGATTTTGTTATGCTAACAGATGTCGATGAGCCGTCTTGCTACAAAGAGGCTATGTACATAGAGGATCATGTCAAGTGGGAGCATGCCATGAAGAGTGAGTTGGATTCTATTCACAAGAATGGTACTTGGAATTTAGTACTTTTGCCAAATGGTAGGAAAGCTTTACCATGTAAATGGGTATATAAGTTGAAATTCACATCAGATAGTGCTTCTCCAAAGTATAAAGCACGACTTGTTGCAAAGGCTTTTAAGCAACAACATGGTGTTGATTTTGAGGAAATCTTCTCTCCAGTGGTCAAGATGACTACCCTATGCATGTTGCCCTGATTTGTTGCAATGGAGGACTTAGAGCTAGTCCAAATGGATATGAAAACTGCTTTCTTGCATGGAGATCTTACAGATGAGATCTATATGGAACAACTAGAGGGTTATGTAGTTCCTGGCAAGGAAAGTCAAGTTTGTAAGCTCAAGAAGAGCTTGTATGGGCTTAAATAGTCCCCTAGACAATGGTACCAAAAGTTTGACGCTTTTATGAAGTCTCAAGGCTATTCTTGAAGCAATGAGGATCATTGGCTCTACACAAAGAGATGCTCAGATGGAAACTTGATATGCTTGATACTTTATGTCGATGATATGTTGATTTCTGGGAAGTCCTCTTATGATTTGTCAATTCTCAAAAAGAATTTGAGTTAGACATTTGATATGAAGGATTTGGGGGATGCCAAACATATTCTTGGCATGCACATTATTCATGATAGGAGCAAAAGATGCATATACTTGTCTCAAAGTGAGTACATATCCAAAGTACTTCACAGATTCAATATGCAGGGTGGAAAGGCATTGAGTACACCTTTACCCACATATGTGAAATTGAGCAAGGATGATTGCCCCAAATCAAATGAGGAAAAGGAATTTCATGACCAAAGTTCCCTATCAGTCTGCTGCTGGTAGTCTCATGTATGCTATGGTAGCTATGAGACCAGACATTGCATTTGCAGTGGGAGTTGTGAGCACATATATGTCTAATCCTTGCAAGAAACATTGGGAAGTGGTCAAGATGATTTTAAGATATCTAAGTGGCACTAAGGACAAGTGTCTACACTTAGGTAGAGGGAAAGCATCCATTATTGGTTACACAGATTCTGAGTATGCTGGTTGTGTAGACAATCGTAAGCCTACATTAGGGTACATTTTTCATTTTGATGGAGGTGCTATCTCTTGGAGATCTCGTCTTCAAGAATGTACAGCTATTTCCACCATAGAAGCAGAGTATGTTGTAGCAAGTGAGGCATGTAAGGAAGCATTGTGGCTCTCTCGTCTTGCTCGTGATATGGGTTTACCTTAGCATGTACCTCGTTTGCTCAGTGACAGTCAGAGTGCCATTGCTTTGGCTAAAAATCCGGTCTATCATGCAAAGGCCAAAAACATTGAGGTGAGGTATCACTTCATTAGAGATTTCTTAGCCACTGAGCGCATTATTCTTGAGAAGGTTCACACTCAAGATAATGCTATAGATGCTTTGACTAAAGCTCTACCACATGATAGCTTTCGACATTGTTGTCACTTGATGGCAGTTACTTGATTCATGATCTTACACAGTCACTTGTATATTGTGTAACATGCCCATCACGTGGGAGGTATAATTTGTATACTTACACTCAGGTATTCTTTATTTTCTCTCCCATGATTGCTTTGGCCATATTGGCCTTTAGTGGGAGATTGCTACCGTTAGTGTCCATATGAAAGGCCAAATGGCCACCGGACACTTCTTTGTATATGTTCTTTAATAAAACATATAGTGGCCTGGTCAGTCATAGATTGTAAGTTCAACTGCATTTGTAAGACCTAAGAAGTGTGTCTTCGTGCTCCCTGTATACTATGTTTTTTTGCATATTCTGTAGCCTCTGTGCGGAGTACTATGTGTGGCCTTAGGAGCTCAGTTTTCTACTCTGAGGATATCATCGTGGAGCTCTCAAGAAGGAGAGCACACTGTGGTGCATCGCCATCAAATTTCTTCACTTACTGCATTGGCAATTACTCTCCATCCACATGATGTACTATCTTTCTATAGCAGCACATGAATTTGCATATAACCAATTTTTTTTTCTTCATTCACTTTGTTTGGATATTTTTGATCAATGTGTATTTTCAAAACTTTTCCAGCACTACAAGGCTAAATAAATATCAGAATGCATGGGAATGGAAGTGTACAAGGACTTACATAAGAGCAATGGAAGTGTACAAGAACTTACATAAGAGCAATGGAAGTGTGATTGGAGAGAGTTCATGAATAAGGCTTGGTATTCAACAAAATCAATAATTACAAGACTCTGGTGACCCTTGAAAATGTAACACATACTTGTAAATAAAACCACCATTAATAAAGGAATGAATTTATATGAAACATATAAATGAAAACTTACTTTTCAATATATGGAAAGACTATATATTCTATCTCCTCACTAAAATTCTTGAGAAAATGACCAATTTCTCCATGTTTGTATAATATACATTGAGTCACAAGGGGATCCAAAATAAAGACCTTCCTTGACAGTAACTCCTCACATTGCTAGAGTAGGAAACTACAATATAAAACCAATAGAATATGCATCAAGGAGATTAGCTACTTGTTACACTTATGTGTTCCTCGAGTAGCTTTGATGTGAACCTTTTCCCTATACATTGACACTTTTTACTCTAGTGCTAGCTAGGTGTTTTTTCCCCATGTTACCACATACATGATTGTTGGCAGTAGCCAAAGGCACAGACGTAGAGGTAGCATGTGAAGGCAGACTACAAAGAGTTGTGGGGAGTCATTCAATCTATTTTTTCCAAAGAAATATGTTTTACATTACTTTCTCAAAACTCCAAACAATGATTTTTATCACTTTTGTAACATATGTATCATAGAAACACCCACTTTTGTAATTAGTAGCTCCATTTTGTGAAGCCGAGGATTCCTCGAGCTTGAGGAGCTTAGGTAGAACAAGCATACCAACTTTGGCTATTTTTAGATCTCGTTTAGACCTCCAAATGGTGCCTAGAACCTATTTTTTAACTATGCCGGACACTAGATGTGAAACCGGTCAAAAGTAGTCAAAAAACTATAAAAAAAGCTAGAGAGCTCATTTTTGAGGTTAGCTAGTGTTGGATTGTACGAGTTAGTGTGAGCTTGAGCTTGTAAGAGTGTTTTTGACCAATAGAGTCTACTTTCAACCTTCCATTGTGTCTTGCTTGTCCCTTACATGTGTGTGTGTATGTGTGTATGCATCTCCATGCTTCCCCCCTTCACTCTCACTACATCTTGCGTTCACAATGTTCATATCGCTCCTATCTCTTCTATGGATTGACATTAAGGAGGTGGAGCTTCTTTATGTGGTAGTTACCATTGTGCTAGAGCAACACCAAATTTGGCTCCGTTGTCGGGGATCAAGTTCTAGGACAAATGCATGATGGTAAGAGTATAACAAGAATTGGTGTTAGGTAAAAATTTCAGTTTTTGTTGTTGTTTTTGAGTAGTTTTTTGTGTTTTTCATCTCCTCTACACTCCTACACCACCGTATCATCTTCTTCCACTCCAAAAAAATACAAAATTTCACCCTATCCACCTATGCTCCCCATTTCCCTCATTTGTGCATGTGAGAGAGAGAGATATTTTGAGTTTGCATCGGTGTGTGTTTTTTTGACTTTTCTTGTAGGTACAGTGCTCCAAAACAACAAGAGAGCTCCAAAAAGATGAGAATGTCAAATTTCTATCAGATTTGCCATAGGTGTCAGACCATCACGATGGTCTGACAAGTTTCACTTTTTTGGTAAGCATCTAAACCATGGCATAGAGAAAACTTGCGCACATAGGAATCCACAAATGCATGCCAATTATTTGCATTTTGGTGGACCATCGTAATGGGCTCACGCCATCGCGATTGTGTTGCACCATCACGATTAGCTCACGCCATCGCGACGGCTTGGCCAAACCATCACGATGGTCTCACACCATCATGATGGTTCAGTTGGACCATTGTGATGGTCATTGACCATCGCGATGATCCCATCGACCCCACACCATTGCGATTGGCTCATGCCATCGTGATGACCCACTTTCCACGTGTCAATTTAGACCATCATGACAATTCAGGTATGCCATCGTGATGCTTCATTTTCAGACCATCACGATTGGCACAAGCCATCGTGATGCCTCGTGACCATCACGATAGGCTCATGCCATCGTGATGGTTCCGTTGATTGTTGACCATCATGAGAGGCTGGTGCCATCACGACTCCTCGTTAGTCAGAACATCAGGACAACTCATTTTTGGACCATCGCGATGCCTTGCACCCTCGAACCATCACGACAGTTCAACTGAACCATCACAAGAGTCCCAGACCATTGCAATTACCTCAAACCATCACGATCACCTCATACCATCACGATTGTCCGCTTGAAACACCAAATTAGGTTTTTGCTTTTTTACAAATATAAGGCCTATTTTGAGTGAATTTTTGAGTGATTAGGCATATTTAAGACTCCTTAGCTCATATTTGAAGAAAAACTTGTCTACCTGTTTTCACTTCTGAGAGCCTGAACATCCATAACTTTTTCATTTGAAGTCCGTTTTTTGAGCTCTAGGGCTCGTTGATATTTAGGTGGGAAAAATTGAGGTTGAGCCATCTGTGGGATGAGGAAGGCAAGGGGGCATTTGAGAAATTTAGCCAAAGGAAAAGGGACCCTTAAAGGTGTATATATCAAAGTGTTTGATCATTGATTTAAGAACTGGTTTAAACTTTGGATTTGTATAGGTCTAGCAAGAGCTATCCAAGGGCAATCAAAGCAATGCAGAGGGCAACTAAGCAAGGCTTGGGAAGCGTGACTTCTTGGGCATCAGAGCTATCAAAGGAACTGACTCAAGGCTGGAAGAATACTCAACCCCCTCAGTCATTTATTAGCTTAGGCTAAATGTCTAACATTGTGGATTAAATTAGGACTACGATAGGAACACATCAAGTCCAAGAGATTTAATTTTTTCAAGTCCAAGAGCAAGATAAAAGTGTGCGATACGAAAACCTTAAAGGAAAGAACTTAAGTCTGACAGAACAAGAATTTAAACGTACAATGAAAAGTCGATTCTTGACGTATACATTGAAATAAGACAAGAATATAAAGGAATTAAAAACAAGACAAGTGACTAAGAACAAAGAAGCATTGGCAATTAGAAACTATACTGAGAGGTCAAGTAAGACAAATTCATGAACCTTAGATCAGACAAGCATATAGGTAAGTCAGATCGATGAAGCCTTAGATCTTCAGAAGCAAGTGTAGGAACTACTGCATGTTCGTGGGCACAACAATTGAATTGTTACCCTTATGAGTTGGGCTTCGATACCAATGAGTCAGAAATGGCTTTTAACATGGAAAGAACAGAAGGAGGGCTAAGCGTAGCATACTTAAAAAGACTCAAAGGACCCTACAGAACCCAATTAGAATATGTCCAAACCAATCTCCTAGGTGCTCGCATCTATGAGGATGGTTTGAGAAGATCAGTGGTTCAATTGCATAATCTAGACCAACCCATTGGATTGGAACGTCCAGTGGTGAAATTCGAGAGAGATGCTTACATAGACAAAGAAGGAATGATGTACATCATAAGTAATCAAGTTAATCATACCAATGAGTTTGGTGTTGTTAGTCTTGATACAGAAGCAAGAACCCAAGGAAAAGAACCATTAGGAGACAAACCTAGGACACCTCAAGGGAAATCTGTACTGACAAGAGTATTAAATCCAGAATGGATCCCTCAGGATAGTAGAAGCATTGAGTTGTTCTTGAATAAGGACATGGATGAAGCATTTTGGAGATACAGAATGGAACAACCAAGTGAAGTAAGCTCCATCACCATTTACGAATTCAAGGACCCAAACATGCCTGGAAAGGTGGTATACTTAGAGAACACTTCAGAACGAGTATTTGTAGTGTCAAATCACACGAGGCATGCCTTTAGGGATATTCATCACTTGTTAGATTCATTCATTATAGAATTCTCTAAAAGTGGAATCAGACATGATACGTCTTTGTTGATTCACAATTTCAAACAGACCCCTTAGGAAACAATCAAACTTGGAGGACATAGGTTTAGACAATATGTTGAGAGATGCCCAATGCAAGAACTACCCTCACAAACCAAGCAAGTGTCTTTGTTTTTAGATGGCTTGTTTGTCACGAGGAAGGAGATAAGGAAGAGAGCTCTCACACACACTCTCACTCTCAAGGAGAAGCACACACAGAGATTGAAGCAAGGAAGAATTATCTTCTTCTTCTTCTTCTTCTTCTATAAACCTAATGTCCGTGAATGAGTGAGTTGGCAAGGAACAAGTGTGCCATCACTCTCAGTAGATAAATCTAATAAAGCTCAATGAAGTATCCCTGACATATACTAGCATGACCACTATACATATCAGAGAAATGAAAAACTGGTACGTGTCATCCTGGATCATCACATGTTGAGCTTGATATCTCAACACTCCCCCTCAAGCTCAATGCCATATCCTGTAATCCAAGCATCTCCCAAAACTTCTTCAACTTCTCAACTCCAAGTGCTTTGGTGAAAATATCAGCAACCTGCTCATCTGTTCTCACATAAATAAGATCAATATCACCTGCTAATACCTTCTCTCTGATGAAGTGATAATGTACCTCGATATGCTTTGTTCTAGCATGGAAAACAGGGTTCCGTGCTAACTGTATGCTGCTAAGATTATCACAATAGATAGTGATAGGCTTTTGCACTTCCACACCTAAATCTGCAAGTAACATCTCTAGCCATGATGCCTCACATGCTGCTATTGTAGCACCTCTAAACCCAGCCTCTGTACTGGACAAAGCATTAGTGGGTTGCTTCTTGTTGCTCCATGTAACAGTTGCACTCCCAAGTGAGAATAGAAAGCCACTAGTAGATCTTCTTCTGGAATGCTACCAGCCCAATCTGCATCCATGTATCCATAAACCTGCAAATCTACACCAGCCTCATAAAAGAAGGCATAATCCAAAGTATAGCACTCACATAACATAGAGTGCACCTCAGAGCATCCAAATGTGGCTTCCTGGGAACCTACATAAATTGACTTTCAAGTCCAACAATATAGCTTAGATCAGGCCTTGTAATTGTGAGATATATAAGACTTCCCACAATTTTCTTGTACATAGTAGCATTTTCCAATGCTTCACCTGATGTAGTATCCAACTTCAAATTCTGATCTAATGGCATAGAAATTGGCTTACAATCAGCCATACCATACTTTTGCAGCATATTCAAGGCATATTGCCTTTGTGACATCCATATACCTGTTTCTGTATGTATAAACTCAATGCCCAAGAAATAACGCAGTACACCAAGAACTTTCATGTCAAATTCCTGCACAAGAAGTTGCTTTACCTCTTTGATGCTTCCTTCATTATCACCACCTATAATCAGGTCATCAACATAAATAGCCACAATAGTGATGCCATCATCAGCCTTCCTTCATATAGTGAGTGATTTGCATCACACATAGAAAACCCAATGCTGGTTAAGTAATCAACAATCCTTGCATGCCATGCACAAGGGGCTTGCTTCAGCCCATAAAAAGCCTTTTGCAACCTACAAACATATTCTGGATGCTTTGAATCTTCATATCCTTGTGGCTGGTCCATATATACTTCTTCTGGTAACTCACCATGTAGGAAAGCATTCTTCATATCCATCTGATGCAAAGTCCATCCTTTTGCTGTAGATAATGCAAGAAGTGTCCTGACAGTAGACATTTTAGCTACAGGGCTGAATGTTTCCTCATAATCAATGCCATATGTTTGTGCATATCCTTTAGCTACCAGTCGTGCTTTATACCTGCTTATGCTACCATCAGCATTATGTTTTACCTTGTAAACCCATTTGCAACCTATGGGTTTCTTTCCTTGCGGCAATGGAACCAGCTTCCATGTATCATTTCCATAAAGTGCAGCCATCTCCTCATCCATAGCTTTTTCCCAATCTGCAATTCCAATTGCATCTTCAAAGCAAGAAGGTTCAACATCTTGTATTACTTTTGTCATGTAGGCACAATGACGAGCCATGTAACTATCATATGTCAATCGTTGCACTGAATCCCGCATCCTCCCAGATCTTCTTGGTCCTGGGTCACTTCTCCTCGTATCATCTGCATGTGCCCTTCTTACTCCTGGAGTCTTCATAGAGGGCAATCCAAGTTCCTCATCAAGACTCTTTTCTGAACCGCTTGAATCCCCATCAACGTCTTCAAAACCTGCACATGTTTTATGACCAGCAGAAAGCTTTTCTTTACCTTTCTTGGATGTATTTGATGAATTTGCTGGACTGAAATTTCCACGTAATCTTCCACTCCATGGATTTGAGTTGGAACTATTGCTAGGTGATGCATCCGGTCCACTCAAGACCTGAGATTTTGCACTTGATTTTTCAGCATTTTCTTTGTCATTTGGTTCAAGACTCAGTCCTTCTTTGGCATCTGCATAGAAGCTTGACATTTCATCAAATACCACATCTTTGCTCACCTTTACCTGTCGTGTGAATGGGTTATAACATTTATATCCCTTTTGCTCAAGGGAGTATCCAATGAAGACACACTTTTTTGCTTTTGGATCAAGCTTTGTCCTCAATTCATCTAGGACATGTACATATGCAATACAGCCAAAAACTTTCAGATGTGATAAGTTTGGCTTTTTACCTGTAAACTTCTCTTCAGGTATAACTTGATGTACAACAGCAGTCGGAGTTCTGTTCATGATGTATACAATAGTATGCACTGCTTTTGCTCAATAACAATGAGGTATATTCTTCTCAGCTATCAAGGCTCTTGCTATTTCTGCAATATGTCTATTTTTGTGTTCAGCAACGCCATTCTGTTATGGTGTGTACCTGCATGAAAATTGACGCTGAATTCCATGATTTTTTAGAAAATTGTTGAACTCATTTGACATGTATTCACCTCTTCCATCAGATCTTAATGTCTGAATGTACTTCCCTGTCTGCTTTTCCACCATAGCTTTAAAATCATTTCTTTGGCAATTTCTGCGACCTCTTTGGCTCCCCCTGCCTCGAAACTATCCTCTTCCTCCTGCATGATTCTGTTGTTGAACTTGGTCTTGGTTATTATTTCCTCTTCCACTTCCAAAGCCTCTACCTCTGCCTCTTCCTCTACCAGAGTAGAATACCTGCTCTGAACTAGACTTTCCTCGGGAGTTTGAGTCCTCACCAAGATTCTTTTCTTCAATAATCAGCATAGATACCAGATCAGCAAAATTCAAAATATTTTCCCTGGTCTGTATAGAAGTTCTGAACTGCTTATATGCAGCTCCTAAACGACGAAGACACACCTCCACCTTATCATCATCATCTACATTCATGCCAATGGATACAAGTGACTCACATATGCTTTTGATTTTCAAGGTGTAGTCACTTACCTACATGCTCTTCTTCTCCAATGTATGCAGCTCGTTCTTGAGTTGCAATTTCCGTGCCTTTGTATTGGTCTCATACAATGTGACCAAACTGTTCCAAGCCTCTTTTGGAGTCTTGGCATCCTGTATGTGTCCAATCATGCTATCTTGTATGCTAATAGATAGCCAGTACATTACCTTTCATGCTCCTTGATTTCATTCCTCATATGCTCTTACCTGATCTGCAGTCCAATTCCTTTCTAGTAACTACGGAGCATTTTCATTCTCTCCTTTGATGTACTTCCAATAGCCTTTTCCCATAAGGAAATTTGTCATTCTCAATCTCCAAGCATGAAATTTGTTCTTGTCTAGCTTATCGCTCATAAGCTGACTCATTCCATCTGCGTTTGCCATTTTTGCAGCAATTCACAACACTGCAAAAACTACAAGCAACACTTTTGCTTGAACACTATCACACTATGATGTGACAGTTCGATCTCAGAAAAACACAGTTTTCATGTATCAACAGTACACATAATTGCTTGAAATTCTGGATCTTGAATGTATGAGTGTTGTCAAACACAACGCAAGTTACAGTTTCTAAAACTAACCTAGTTTTTCTATGGGCCCCACCTCGCAGGCTCAAAACAGAGGTCGAGATGGATCCAAAACTTTGATCTAACAAAAACGAGTGACCCTAAAGGGATACCTCATGAAAATATTTTGAGGTCTTCTACCTTCACGCCGATTTTTGTAGGAAATGGAGGTCGTTTGTGAATCACGTTTTCTCCATGCCTTGCTGCGTACTCTTCACCGTCGCCTTCTCCACGAGCTCTCTACAACCACACTGGCTCTGATATCATGTCACGAGGAAGGACATAAGGAAGAGAGCTCTCACACACACTCTCACCCTCAAGGAGAAGCACACACAGAGATTGAGGCAAGGAAGAATTTTCTTGTTGTTGTTCTTCTTCTATTACATAAAAAGGAATGTACAAAAATGACCTAAAACAAGAATACAACAAGTGCAATATATAAAGATCAGTACATAAGGAAAAACCTAATGTCCGCGAATGAGTGAGCTGGCAAGGAACAAATGTGCCATCACTCTCGTGAGATAAATCTAATAAAGCTCAATGAAGTATCCCTAACATATACCGGCATGACCACTATACATGTCAGAGAAATGAAAAACTGGTACGTGTCATCCTAGATCATCACATGTTGAGCTTGATGTCTCAACACTGTTGAGCTCTAAACTTTGCTCCTATGTCTATCTGAAGGAACCCAAAACACTAGACCAATGTGTAAGGATTTGTATAGACATTGATGACAACTTAGGAGATGAATTGAAACTTTCAAAGGTCTATAAAGACTCAGATAGATCATCTCAATCATCCTCAAAACTCTCTAGCTCGATTGAAGACCTAGCAAAAAAAGTGGCCCAAAAACTAGGAGTCTCTAGCAAACAGATGCCTAGGTTAACAACAAACAAGCGTTGTTACATGTGCGGTGGTGATCATATGGCAAATATGTTTTCCAATGTGACACAACCTCAAGCCAACCCTAGTGGCAAATACTATACAATTGAGAGATGATAAACGAATCACACAACACAAGATTGCCCATACAACAAATAAGTAGTGAGACAAAATTACCCATAGGCATACCCTCAACAAGGTATGTATCAAGATGAATAAAATGCTCAGCCTCATTACTATAGGCCTCCATAGAACTATCCTTATTAGGCTCAACAGAGACCACAACTCGTGTTAGCTTAGCAGCCTCCACCCCCAGCTAATGTAATCTCAATCAAGTACGCTGCTGCAGAAGAGAACCTCAATAGGGCTTTAGTGCCTTCTTCACCCCTAATCACAGAAGGTGATCCTAAATCTAATAGTTATGACTCCACCCATGTAGATACCCCACCCGCTTATTACACAGAGTCACCAGAACATATGGAAACATATCAATACGATAGTCCATCCCTGGAACCCAGTTGGGAGCCCGACTATGCCAATGTCATGTATAGGAACCCTAACCCACGACCCCACTTAAGACAGTCAAGACCACAGGGCCCTAAAGGACCATGCTTTAGGTACCAAGGAGATCATTTCATAAAAGATTACCCAAATCCTCCAATAGGAAGATAGTCACAATATTATAACATTCAAGGCTTTTGTGCGGAATGTGGCAAAGAGCATGTCATTAGAGATTGACCGAAGAACCCTGCTAATGCCTCAAAAGTGATACCCATTAATGTGATAGGTACTGTGCATAACTCAAATGAATCCAACCCTACATACGTGCCTATTCAAGCTATAACAAGAGCCCAAGCGCTGTTACAAAATCAACAACAGAATCCTGAAAAGTACTCGAAAATAGAGAAGTTGGAGAGTCTAGTAGCAGAAAGACTAAAACTTGGAGGGATTCTCGAGAAAGAATTAAGAGAAAGTGGAGTAAGAAAATAAGTAAACTAGAAGGAATTCTAAAGGAATCTAGAACCAAAATCCTTGAATTGACTTCGCAAGAATCTAATAAGGAGAACCTAGCTTAGAGATTAGGATCAGTTCTAGCTGAACCCATGCCTGAAAATCTAGACATGATGTTTTGTGCATATCAGGCGAGATTACAAGAAGGACCTTAGGTAACTGAATTGAGTAAGAACTATCCAAGAGCAGACTTAGAGATTGAGCAAACTAACTTTGCATGAAGATGGTAGAATTAGCACAAGCTATGCTTGAAGCCTCTCGCTATATTAATTGGAACAACATGGCAAAACCTAAATTACACTTTCAAGGACTACTAGAGAGGTTAGAATACTTGATTACTAGCAATGAGATGAAGAATTGGAAAAGGAACCCTATTGTTCTTGAGATCCAGCAAACGAGTGCACCATCCCTATCTCAGGTGCCAAATACCGAGGAGGAAGACAAGTTTGTCTTCCATACACAAGTATTCACAAGGCTTTCTGAGAGAAATCCAAGAAGAGAAGTGGAGATGAGAGCAAGAAACCCATCCTCCTATTCAAGAGATAGACGACTTGCACGAACATTTCCCCAAGTCATACCCTCAATCTATGACGATGTAGAGGAAGAGCAACTGAGTGAACAAATATATTTTGAATCTAATTCTTTGCAAGAATTACCTTAGTTCACAGGACCTTGGGAAGCCAAGTTTATCAGCATGAGAGCACCCACTATAATAGTGAGGAATGAAGAATCAGTAATCCCTAGAAACACAGAAGTGATAAAGAACACCAAAGTATAGTTTCATCTCACTTTAAAAGAATTGTTAAAGATTAAGCCAAAATTGTGGAAACATGTAGCAAACCGATTCCCTGAGATTGCTACTGCTCCCTCCCAGCTAGGATCACACAAGAAGGTACCAGAGATGCCAGTGGAAAGAATTGTAGATGTGAGAGAGGGTGAGGAAGGAAATACTTATCTTCCAATAAGCGATAAGGACTACACCACCAAGGCCATCTTAGACTCATGATCCGGAGTAGCCATTGCTACCACTGCTTTATGGAAACATTGGGATAAACCAGCACTAAGACCCACCAAGATGAAGCTACAAATGGCTGACGGACACATTGAGAAGCCATGGGGCTTAGTCGCAGGCATATCTCTCACCACTTGTGGTGTAGAGTTTGAACATGCTTTCACCATTTGTGATTTTGGGAAAAATCATGCTTACGAGATGATTTTAGGATGACCATTCATGCGACAGTTGCAAATCGTACAAGATTGGGAAACTACTTCCTTATACTTGCAAAATTTAGGAGTAACCACCAAAGTCAATCTTAAAGATTATTCCCATCATGATGTACCCCCAATACAATGGAATACCATCCATAACACATCAAAAGAAACAGAGTCTGTGCATTCATTAGAATCAGAGCCCTCATGGTTGTACGAGGATACTCATCTATGGATGTGTAAAGTAGCAAAACAAGAGGAAGAACGATTAGAAGCTAGGATCTTAGGTTCAGAATGACATCCACGAACCCTTCAAGACCTTGCCTATGCACCTATAGTATTTCCAAACGAGGAATTTGAGCCTCATGGTTGGGCATAGATTTTAGCTATGATGGATATAGCCGTAAACAAAGAACAATGGAGCCCTCATTGTGATGAAGATGGATATGAAATTTCCATCTTTATGATCGAACCTATTGAGCAAGCCTTCATCTTAGAAGAATGCATGGAACTAACCCAAGAACCAGACGAGAGTGGTGACAAGGATTTACAGTACATTATCATGGAACCCTTCTGTTCAACAGAAGAGGAATATCTTTATTTTGTAGAAGCCAAAACCCTTGAAATGGATAAGGAAAGTCAAACTGAACAACCCGAGTCACTCATAAAAGATACAAAGTAAGCAAAAGAAGAGAAAGAAATCACCCAAGACAGAAGAAGAGGTAGAACCACTCATGGAAGTACCAGAGGACTTCAAAAAGTATGAAATAGAAGATAGAAAAATCATGGTACGAATGCCTAAGAGAGAAGGCATTAGAGAAACATATGATAATCGAGAGAAAACAAAAAAAATCATAGTTACCATAGAAGAAGGAGAAGAAAAATGTACATACATAGGGAATGATTTGACCAATCAAGAAGAATAAGAGTTAATTGCCCTATTGCGAGAATATAGAGATGTGTTCGCTTGGAGTTACAAAGATTTGAAAGGAGTCGACCTAGATATATGCTCCCATAGAATTCCAATGACTCTAGATGCCAATCCAACCAAGCACAAACTGTACACGTAAAATGATAACTATGCTGCCAAGATTAAAGAAGAAATCGATTGCTTGATAGAAGCTAGATTCATTTACAAAATTGAGCATGCAAAATGGGTATCCCCCATTGTGCTTGTACCAAAGAAGAATGGGAAGTTGCACGTGTGTATTAACCTTAAAAAAGTTAATGCCACCATGATAAGAGACAATTATCCTCTTCCTATCATGGAACACTTATTAGAACGAGTCGCAGGCAAGGAAGTGTACAACTTCCTTGATGGTTTCTTAGGCTATAATCAAGTAGCCATTGCTCCTGAAGATCAACATAAGATGGATTTTGCCATAGAATGGGGCATATTTGCATTTTGCGTAATGTGATTTGGGCTAAAAAATGCACTCGCCACCTTTCAACGACTCATGTGTCATGTTTTTAAGGAATTCTTATGCAAGAATTTGGAATTTTATGTGGATGAATTGTGTGCTCATTCCAACATGAGACTTACCCACCTCCCAGAATTACGGGAAATTTTGACAAGTGTCGAGAATATTAGGTTTGCTTGAACCCAAAAAAATGCAGTTTCATGGTCAAGCACGGCAAGATTCTCGGACACATTGTGTCAAAGACCGGATTTTCTACGGATGAAGAAAAGGTGAAAGTAATTGCAGACCTACCTAAGTCAAAAAATGTAAAAGAAGTACAGACTTTCATGGCTCATTGTGGTTATTATCGACGATTTATACACATGTATGCAATCATAGCAAAGCCCTTGTACTCTCTTTTGACCAAGTTTGAATGGAGTAAGCCGATCCATGTACATGTGGATGCATCCAACTACACCATAGGATGTGTGCTGGCACAACCTACGAATGAAGGCAATATAGATCTCCCTATAGCATATGCGAGTAGAAATTTGAATGCAACAGAAAGAAATTA
>CM035435.1:108007064-108009564 GCA_020310875.1 Ceratopteris richardii
GATTCTGAAAAGGCTAAAGATTTTACCAAATGGATAAAACATCTTCAAGACCAATTGGCTGCAGTTGGTGTTGTTATAACACCAGAAGAGCTGGCTCGAAGATGTGTACGTGTTCTTCCTATAAAGTATGATGGATTAGTAACAACCCTTAACACTCAGGTAAGACCAACTCCCCTCACATTTGAAGAGTTTTGTGCTATGCTTTTAGAAGAGGAGATGCAGTTGAAGAATCGACAAACTACAAGTGACGCTGCATTCTCAGCAAATGCAAAAGGTAAAGGCTCTTCTGATGGATCAAAGAAGAAGCCGAAGAAGAAAAAGTTCACAGGAAGTTGCTTCTATTGTGAAAAGAAAGGCCATGCCATCAAGGATTGCAGAAAGAAGCAAGCTGATGAACAGAATGGGACTGTAAAATCATCGTGGAAGAGCAAAGAGTCTACAAACAATACAGAGATGGAACTATGGGTAGCTATTGAAGAGGTATGCTCATGTGCTCAAGCTCGTGTTGATGAACCATGGATTTTAGATAGTGGAGCTTCTCGCCATATGACCAGTAAAAAGGATTGGTATAGTTCCCTAATGCTTCTACGGGAATCCATCAATGTAGTGGTGGGAAATGACTCCAAGTGTCCAGCGGAAGGAACTGGAACCATCTCTTTTATCACTTCTCTAGGTGTTGAGAAAAAGTTATCTGATGTTCTCTATGTACCTACACTTAAAAGAAATTTGTTGTCAGTTTCTGCAATAACAGATCGAGGACTTGAAGTTCACTTCAATAAGAGTCGTGCAAAAATCATGGACTCATGAGGTAATGTAATAGGTAAAGGCATAAGACGTGATAACTTGTATGAGTTAAGTGCCCTAACTGCTACAGAAGATAAAGATGTAAGCAGGTTATGGCACCAATGATTTGGGCATCTCAGATTTGCAGTTTTGAAGGAGATGCAAAGAACAGGGATGGTTGCTCATTTGCCTGCATTTTCAAAGTTGCAGGAACCTTGTGAAGCTTGTATGATGGGCAAGCAACAACCAAAGGCATTTCCAAGAGAGACCAGCAATCGATCTCAAGCTCCTCTAGAGTTGGTACATGCTGATCTCTGCGGTAAAATGTCTACACCTACTTTAGGAGGATCTTTCTACTTTTTGCTGTTAGTCGACGATTATACTAGAAAGATGTGGGTTTATTTCATTCGAGAGAAGGCTGATGCTTTTGAAAAATTTAAAATGTGGCATAAGTATGTAGAAAACGAATCAGGAAGGAAACTGAAGAAATTTAGAACAGATAGAGGAGGTGAATTCTTATCAACAGAATTCAATAATTACTGTAAGGAGCATGGTGTGAAAAGGCAACTTACCAGAGGTCATACACCTCAACAAAATGGCATTGTTGAGCGTAGGAGCATGATAGTAGTTGAAATGGCTCATTGTATGTTAAAGGCTCAAGACATGCGTGATTCATTCTGGGCAGAAGCAATCAATACAGCAGTCTACATCCTCAATCAAAGCTACACAAACGCACTGAAGGGGATGACTCCTCAAGAAGCATATTCTGGTAAAAAGCCTTCAATTTTGCATTTCAGAATTTTTGGTTGTTTCTGTTATGCACATATTCTTGATTCAACAAGATCAAAGTTGGATTCAAAAAGCAAAAGTGTGTCTTCCTAGGATATAGTGAAGAGTCTAAAGCATACAGGTTATGGGATCCTGAGGCAAGGAAGATTTTTGTCAGCCGAGATGTGGTGTTTGATGAACGACCACACTTAGTAGAAGATAAAGGTAAATCTGCTATCTCATCAAACAGAGAAATATCTCACCTTGTGCCTATCAAAAGACAAGTTAAAGTTAAGGAGGAGGAAACATTTGATGGAGAAATTTCCTCAATAAAAAGCCAACCAGTTGTAGCTGCACAACTTAAGCCACTACGGAAGTGGGCACAACAACTCTTTGATGATCACAATCCACATGTAGATGTACCAGAATCATCATCGGATGGATTACAAAGATCAAAGAGAATATAGGAGCAAAGAAGAGCCTCAGAACACATTGTTAACATGGATCTAATGGAAGATATCATGGCTTCGATAAAGGAACCTACCACCATTGAAGAAGCCCTTGATGATCTAGGTTGGAGAGCGGCAATGCAGTCGGAGTATGATAGTATACTAAAAAATGATACATGGGATCTAGTCGACTTGCCGACAAAGAAGAAGATAATAGGTACTAAATGGATTTGGAAAGCTAAGTATAAAGCAGATGGAACATTAGAAAAGTATAAGGCAAGATTAGTTGCACAGGGTTTTTCACAGATCGAAGGATTTGATGTTCAAGAAACTTTTGCACCAACAACACGCATGAGAACTATTCGGACGGCACTTGTAGTAGCTGCACAAAAGGCCTAGCCTATTTTCCAGATGGATGTCAAATTTACATTTTTGAATGGTCACCTCAAGGAGGAGGTATATGTATCTCAACCACCAGGTTTTGAGGTGCCCAATTCAGA
>CM035435.1:108039743-108077243 GCA_020310875.1 Ceratopteris richardii
ATTAAGTAAAAATTTGAATTCAAATTCAAACTTTTGGCTCCCTATGATCAAGCTCCTATATCGTGGGAGATATTCTATCAATCAAAGCTAACCTTTTTTCCACGAATTCCTTTTGATAGGTGTTTACAAAGATTCCAAGTCAAATGTGACTTTTACAAAAAGGTAAAGTGGTAATTAAGCACCAGCATATGTTCCTATGCTTCTCCATGTGTGTATGGACTTCAAGGTATCCTTCAAGCCAAATGTGTAGGCTTATGAATTGCACCAATAGCTCCCCCTCAAGCCAAACATTTTGGCTTGGTCTTCATCTTCAATCTTAATGTATATCCTGCAATCCAATCATTTCTTTGAAACTGCAAAGTTTGGTTCCATCCAAAGCTTTAGTCAACAAATCTGCACACTGCATGTTGGTTGATACATAGGTTAGTTGAATGCATTTGCTTAATAACTTCTCTCTCACGTAATGGTAATGGACCTCTATATGTTTGGTCCTAGCAAATTAGATGGGATTAGCTGCAAGGTGAAGTGAGCTTGTATTGTCTCCAAAGATCATTGGTGACCTAGTATATAAACTCTGTAAACAATTGGCTTCTTGAGTGGCATTTGATAATCCTCTATACTCTGCCTCTGTAGAGGATAAAGCAACAGTAGGTTGCTTCTTTGAAGAGCATGATATTGGCTTGTCACCTACAAATGAAATGTATCAAGAAGTGCTCCTCCTATCATCCTTGCACCCTGCCCAATCTGCATCTGAATAGATCTTAATATCCAAGTCTGAAGTGTAAGGGAAATACAAACCATGATGTTGTGTACCCTTGAGATACTTTAATATCCTTTTGGCAGCCTCCAAGTGAGGTGCTCTTGGCTTGTGCATAAACTGACTTAGCACACTAACTCCATATGCAATATCTATCCTTGTTAAGGTAGCATAGTTCAAGCTACCCACCATGCTTTGATAACCTGTAATGTCATTAATTTCATCACCTTCATGGGCACTTAGTTTAAGGTTTACCTCCATTGGAGTACTTGCAACTTTGTCATCCTGCAAATGAAATTTCTTCAACATATCTTGTATGTACTTTTTCTGAGTAATGTATATTCCAGAGTTAGTATAGACTAACTCAAGCCCAAGAAAATACTTTAGTAGGCCAAGATCATTGATCTTGAACTCCTTCATCATCTGGCTCTTGATTTGTCTGATTCCATTAACATCATTACCTGTAAGTATGATGTCATCAACATAAACACATAGGTATATTACCTCTGAATTACTTCTCTTGATGAATAGAGAAGTGTCTGCCTTGCTCATGACAAAACCTTGGTCTTGAAGGTAAGTGATCAATCTGTGATTCCATGCCCTAGGTTCCTGCTTTAATCCATATAAGGCTTTATTCAATTTGCACACATATCATACCTTGTTAGGGTCTTCATAGCCAGGAGTTTGTGACATATATAGCTCCTCTAAAATCCATACATTTAAGAAAGCATTTTTGACATCCAATTGATACATGTTCCAATTTTTTGATGCAGCCACACTTACCAACACTCTGATGGTTGGCATCTTGGCCATAGGTGAGAATGTCTCTTCATAATCAATGCCTTGGGTTTGTGCAAAACCCTTGGCTACCAATCTGGCTTTGTACCTATTAATCGACCCATCAGAATTTCTTTTAAGTTTATAGATCCATCTTGATCCTATTACCTTCATGGACTCCTTCTTTGGTACTAGCTCCCATGTGTCACTTTCCTTAAGTGCTTCAATCTCCTCATCCATAGCTTCTTTCCATTCTGTCTTGGTTATGGCTTCTTCATATGATCCTAGTTCTTCAATTGACAAATCTTTGGCAAGATAAACAGAGTGTTTAGTAACAAGAGATGTATCATACCCATATCTGATAGGTTTTTTGCTCTCTCTTTGTGATCTTCTGATTGATTGAGTTGAAGATTCAGGTATGTCTTCAAGTTTATTCATCTTCATTTTGCCCTTGGACTTCCATGCCTTAAACTCTTCAAGGTTGATAATGTCTTCATCATCTGAATTTGAGTCTTCATTCTGAGTAGTTTCCTCCTTAGCAAGACTTGGAAACTCCTCTTCCAAGTCATAGTGTAGTTTAAACTTCTTGCATTCATTCTCATACCAAGAATCATTTTCATCAAAGACAACATCTCTACTAACCATGAATCCCTTATTGGAAGGGTTATAAAACCTGTATCCTTTCTGATTTAGATCATATCCAATAAAGATGCACTTCTCAGCCTTAGGGTCTAGCTTACCTCTTATCTGAGAAGGAATGTGTACATATGCTACACATCCAAATATCCTGCAATGGTCTAGTGAGGGTCTCTTACCATGCCATGCTTCATAGGGTGTCATCCCATCAAGGGACTTAGATAGGTAACCTGTTTATGAGGTAAGTGGCAGTAGAAACACTCTCTGCCCATAGATAGTTAGGTAACTTTTTTCATTCAACGTAGACCTAGTTGTTTCAACAATCAGCCTATTTCTTCTCTCAGCTACCCCATTCTGTTCAGGAGTATACCTTGTGGTGATTTCTCTTTTGATGCCTCTGTCCTACAAGAATTTTTCAGACTCATTGGAGAAGTACTCACCTCCTCCATCTGACCTTAGCCTCTTTAGATTCTTCCCTGTCTGATTCTCAACAAGTGCAAGATATTTTTTAAAGCAATTAAACACCTCATCCTTGTGCTTCATGAAGTACAATATAGTCCACCTGCTATAATCATCAATAAAAGATACATAGTACCTTGATCCTAAGATTGAGGGGTCTTTGCTTGGTCCCCATATATCTGTATGGACAAGCTCTAGGTAGTCTTCATGCATGTAGCCTTTCCTTGAGAAGGGTAACCTGTGAGACTTCCCAAATTGACAAGCACTACATTTATATATCATATGTTGTTTGGAAACATTGGGTATTGTAATTACACATTGATCCCTGCATATCTGCTTCAAGATTCTTTCTCCTACATGCCCTAATCTTTTGTGCCAAATCTCAAGCTCTGAAAGTGTTTGATCTTTATAACTGTAGAGTGCAATATTCTTTCTGTCTTCTAGCTCAAAAGTGAAAAGTCTACCTGATTTTTCTCCTTTAGCAATCCTCTTAAACCCATGCTTTGGATCCTCCACAAATGCTCCAAATTGGTTGAATTTGACCTGCAAACCTTTCTCCATAATCTGTCCAACACTCATCAATTTTTTTGTAATGGTTGGTACATAGAGTACCCTACTCAACAAGTTCTGATTTCCATCACAAGTCTTAACATTTCCAACTTTAACTACTGAGTGCTTGGTGTCATCACCTGTTTTTACTTGATGCTTACCTTTTGGTTCCTCAAGATCAGAGAGTAGTGCTACATTGCCAGCCACATGATTTGAGCATCCTGAGTCAATGTAGAATAGGTGGTCATCATTTGTTACTGGTTTTGAAGTCATGTTCATGATTTTGAATCCTCCTTTCTGGATTTGAATCCTCCTTGGTAATTGCCATTGTAGTTGTTGTTGTAATTGTTGTTGTAGCCTTGGTGATGGTTGAATCTTCCTCTTGACTATGAGTATCCACCTCTTTGGTATCCTCTTCCTCTCTGATTCTTGTAATTCCTGAAACACTCATCTGTAGTATGATTTGATAAACCACAAATGTTGCATGGTGACGAGTTATAGGATCTCCCCCTACCTTGCTTACCTCCTCTGCCCCTTCCTCTTGATGATCTACCTCTCCCTGCATAGTTGGCTTGGGAGGTAGTGCCTTCATCTTCCACCTTCTTGTTCTTGCCTTTATCTTTAGACTTTTTATCAGTATATAGGGCAGAAGAGTTATTACCTTTGGATGTGTCTCCATTCTTGTTGAGCTTTGCTTCATGAGTGAACAATTGTCCCATGAGAGTTGTAAGATGTGGAATTTGCATGTCCATGTAAAGGTCCATGGCAATGGTGAAGCTTTCCCATTTGTCATCAGCTTTGATCCCATTGATCACTTGCCAACAACATGCTCTTCTTCAATCTCTTCTCCTATACTTGCTAACTGATCTGCTACATCTTCAATCTTGGTTACAAACTCTGAAATAGCTTGCTTAGGTTGCTTCCTTAATGTGGTGAATTCAATCCACAACTGATTTTTTCTAGCCCTTGTGTTGGAAGAGAAATAAGATGACAAGGTTTCCCAAGTTTCTTGGGATGTCTTACAGTTCCTAATATGTGGCAAAAGAAAATCAGAGATGGAGTTGAGTAAATAAGACCTTGCTAATGCATCCTTAGCACACCATGTGTTGAGCTTTTCATGTTCTTCCTTTGTTGGCAATCCTCTTGTTTTGAATGAGGGCAATTCCTCATCTCCTGAGATGTATCCATAAAGACTCCTTCCTTGTAGGTATGTCTTCATCCTTAGAGACCATGCCTGATAGTTGTTCCTGTCCAATTTATCAATAAATGAAGGAAAACTATCTCCCATTTTACCTTAGTTTGCTCTGATACCACTGTTGGGAAAGATGGATGGACACTCCAAGAGATTGAGTAGGTACTTCCAAATCCTGCTTTGTACCAGCCCTTTGATGCTTCAGAGTTGATAATTGGACCTCCTTAGCTTTCCAATGACACCATAAAATGGCCTATATTCTTTGAAAATGATGTATGTAAAGATTGAATCAAAATAGATAACTTTGAACCTCAAGATCTCAAGAAAGCCTTCTATTTATGTCTTAACACCTGCTGGAATTTTTGCTCAGTATGACCAGCACAGTAGGAATTGGAAAAATTCCCTTTAGGGGTATCTAATTAGCTTAGCAAGCTAACTATTCCAAGTGAAATGATATAAAAAGATCAAATATGCTCAGCGAAATCAATTTAGCAAGTAAACCTTTACCCTCGATTTTTTAGGACTGTTGCAGACTTTGACCAGTGATCACCTCGATGCACTTTTCTCTAAAATGGCTATCTATAATCTCTTCAAATTTTGATAGCATGTGGATAACTTTGATCTGGTTCCAACAAGCTTTAGATCTTTGAATTTGGTGGAGAAATGACTGGGATATGCTCTTCACAAGTTGCCACACTTTTAGGTAGTATGACAGAGAACTCAGAAATGAACAATGAAGGTATATGTATTAATGAACACTTGTATACAATACCATTGGCATGAATATCATTGCCTAATGGTGTAGATAGGTTGGGGCTAGAGTGTAGGTTTCACACACACTCAGAAACAGTAATGAGAAGCTCGGGAGTGATGAGTTCTAATCACGACTTTTTGATAATCACTTTTATAGTGATTAAGTAAAAATTTGAAGTCAAATTCAAACTTTTGGCTCCCTATGATCAAGCTCCTATATCCTGGGAGATATTCTATCAATCAAAGCTAACCTTTTTTCCAAAAATTCCTTTTGGTAGACGTTTATAAAGATTCCAAGTCAAATGAGACTTTTACAAAGAGATAAAGTGGTAATTAACCACTAGTATATGTTCATATGCTTCTCCATCTGTGTATGGACTTCAAGGTATCCTTCAAGCCAAATGTGTAGGCTTGTGAATTGCACGAACAATACATAGATTGATAGATAGATAGATAGATAGATAGATAGATAGATAGATAGATAGATAGATAGATAGACAGATAGATAGATAGATAGATAGATAGATAGATAGATAGATAGACAGACAGATAGATAGATAGATAGATAGATAGATAGATAGATAGACAGATAGATAGATAGATAGATAGATAGATAGATAGATAGATAGATAGATAGATAGATAGATAGATAGACAGATAGATAGATAGATAGATAGATAGATAGATAGATAGATAGATAGATAGATAGATAGATAGATAGCATTAGGGGAAAAAATGAACCTTGAATGGGCCTTTTAGATTAAGGAGTGATTAGTGATGGACCAATCAAAAGAGGGTGGTGGCCACAGTCTATGCCCTATAAAATACTAAGCTGAAGGGGGAAGAAGGGACATATTTCTCCCTTATTTAATGAGTTGCCTCTAGAGAGAGAAGGAATCTCGTAACTCAGTTGGGCCCAAAAATTCAAAATTTCTAAAAAGTTTAAAAACTCATCATAACACCTGAAAATGGACCCCCCATTACTTTTTACGGTCAAAAGTACTCTTTTTGACCCCAAATTCAAAATCCATGCATATTTTGAGCTCAAAAAATGGGTTTTCTCAAAAATACTCAAAAAAGAGTTATTTCCCTCCTAAACCTCACATTTTTATACCCAGGTCCCAAAAAGTCATCTTTTCCCACTACTTTCACTTTGTAACACACCATTGAAGCTCCTTTTTCTACACTCCAACCTACCTGCATCTCCTATGAATTATTGTTGTAGCTTGAAGACCTTTAGCTTCAATGGCAACAGCTAAAGCTTCTAGGCGACCGAAAGATAAAATCCTCACATTAAGATGTCACAATATCAAAGCCACAGATGGACAGTGGCTATCACATGAGTACTCCAAAGGTGTACATGCAACCCTCTAGATTTGGGCCTCATCGAGTTAGAGATCGTGGAAACTTAGATCTTCATTGGAAGGGAAAGTTACTTGCCTTCAAGAAGCACAGAGACAATGGGATGTGTTAGTCGGCCGCCGGATTGGAAAATATAAAACTGAATCTTGTTTTCGCACGCGCGAAAAGTTGTTACATAACAGTTGTAATCTTTTATATAAAGCAACGAAAAGAGATGCTAAGTGACGAGTCGTGGAATCACCAGACTGTTCGTCTGGGTGATTGTCCGAGCGTTGTTGTAGCGTTGTTTAACTCATTTCTGAGTATTCTGTGTATTTTGTGCGCAGCTGTGTCTTGTTTTGTCTGTTCGGAGTTTGATCTAGTGTGACGATTCATCTGAGTGACTGAGCGGTGACGTTACTGTGTGCAGGGTTGGGTAATTTGGAGCATCTGTCTCGTTCTGTTGATTTGTTATCCAACTATCGTCTGAAGTGAGTCGTCGGTGAATCCTTATTGCGATTGTGGTAGTAGGGACGTGTATTGTGTTAGTACTCGTTCTGGGAGTGTTCTGCCAGTTGTTTAGCGAAGTCTGTGAAAACTGTGATATTGTTCTAACACTGCGCGGGATAGTACTGTCTATTCGGTAAAGGTTGAATTATCACTCTTGTCTCTGGTAACTTCAATAAGTTTAGTAATATAGCATCTTGGTGTATTCGGTACACGTTGGCCAAGCTACGACGAGAACTGTAAGTGTCATGAATTCCTGATAGAGTTCTTAGCATCAGTATATTAGTGTATCTGAAGTGGTTATTTTGGGAACTAAGTACAGGGCCTCTGTCTAACAGACACCTACCACTCCCAAGAACCCATTTAGGTGCTTAAATGCATTTCTGACAGTTAGTCTCGTGTTTAAGCGTTTAACACTGGCGCCGTCTGTGGGAAGGTGGCATCAAGATTGCCGTTTATTTATCGAAAGTGTTATCAAGATTGCCATTTGTCTGTGGGAAGGTGGCAACAGATCAGATTGTTGCAAACCTGTTGTGAAAACGTGACTATAAATTTTTAATCGACAATAACAGTACGCGATTAGTACCAAAAGATGATACATGCCGGTTACTCAATCCGGTGAAACGTATCCAAAGAACAGACAGCCTTGGGTACCTAACCTGCTAAGGATGCCTCCAGGAGGTAGAAGCACGGGAAGGTCCAAACCAGTTGACAAGAAGGTAAAGAACGTTAGTAGTGATTCCGGTCATATTCCGGTGGAACGTATTACATCTCTGATAGATTCCGTTACGATTCCAGCCCAGTCTGTTGAAGAAGTAGTAACTCCAGAATCTACCAGGACGCAGCCTGAAGTTAGTCTAACAACATTGGGTAAAGATTCAAATTTGTTCACGAATAGAAATGCCTTAGCCAAAGAAACCAGTGAAGGAGAAGGAGTACTTTGTTTTGGTGAAAAATCGACACCTTCCGGTGTCATTTCGGTACAAGTCACTAAGAATTTACAGTTTTTCGGTGATGATTTACCATTTCTTGGTGAATCTTCAGCCCAGTCACCGCTATTGGGAGTAAGCCTTCCTACATTGGACATCAAGAACGAAGGAAACTTGTTCGAAATTGAGATTCGAAATATACTGAACAAGATTATCGAACCAGAAAGTGCACAGACTGATACAGACTCCGATGGTTCAGATATTCAGCCTCGGAACACAGGAGATAGTCACCATACAACCATCAGTACGATGAACGAACAACAACAACAACAACTATGTCTACCCAGGCCGACTCCAACAGGAGTAACGTACACTAAATTCGGTGGATTCCCAGGTGATGACCCAGATGCTCATGTACGCACATTTGAGATAAGTTACACAGTGCTCAATCATCCACCTGATCCGGCGTATAAGGCTATTGTTTTCCAATCGACATTGGTCAACGAAGCAGCTAGATGGCTTACAGAATATGATATTAACCATTTCGGCACTTATGAAGCAGTAAGAGATGCCTTTTTGTAGAGATTCAGGCTAAAGAAGAATCCAACCGAAATTTTTGTCTACCTGCAAAATAATAAACAGAAGATAAATCAAACAGTACAGGAATACGCCACGCTATTCAGGACTCATTTGAGGCAGTTACCACCAGCACATGCCAACCTACCGGATGACGTTATTACTCAATGGTTCATCAATGGCCTGACTCCACAACTTAAACAGATTATGATCATACGCTGTGTAGGAGCTATGACTCTAGATGCAGTGATCGCAATGGCTTTGCAGTTGGAAAACAAGGTTGGAGGATTTACAAAAGATCTGGAGTGGTTAAAAAGCAAATAAAAATGTGGCAGAAGACTTGACCAGAGAGATGTACTGCACCACATGCAAGAATTTAGGCCATACTAGTGCCACTTGTGCACTTAATCAGTTGTTTTGTGCTATCTGTAACACTACCGATCACACCACCAAAAACTACGCATATAACGCCAAAGTGCAGGGAACAGTAACTATCAATGCAATTATACAGGAACCAGGGCAGCCAGCCAATCACTATGTACCTCCGCAAATGAGAAACAACCAACAACAAGAATATCAAAATTACAGAGGACAGAGAAATAATAACTACAACGCAAATCACTGGTAGGCCGGACCAGCACCGGAAATCCCAATTTGCCACCACCGCGCTGTCATTTCTGTGGTGAATTTGGTCACATTAGAAGATTTTGTAAGGATGCAGCTGAGTATGATCAGAGGAAGAAAGAACATCAAAACCCAATGGCTAATATGGTACAAATCACACCAGTAGAAACGCACGCTGTAGTAATTCAGACCCGATCCGGTAAACAACTACAACCAACAGCAGAAATATTTGAACCAGGCATACGCGAACAACAAAGGATGTACGATAAAGCTAGTCAATGGACCACTGCAAAACCTCCAGTCTTCCTAGATCCTATTCCGGTGACCCAGACTCCGTTAACCAAGGAAGGAACACAACAACAGGATTTTAATTCAGCAGCAGGCACATCATCTTCAGAATCTGTGGAAAATACAACCCAATCACAAAAGGCTTGGGAAATTTTATCTAAAGCATCTATCACTCTTCCTCTGGGCTAATTACTTGCACTAGTACCGGGAGTTCGACAACAATTCCAACAGCAGTTCAGCCCTGTGCCTTCTTGTATTCCAGCAACGGCAAGAGTGCAACTGGAACATGATTCTACGGTCGATCGTTTAGTTCCTTTAATTACAGTATGGTATAAAAATCATAAAATCACACAGGTACTAATTGATGGAGGATCTGGTGTCAACATTGCTACTGCTACACTGTGTAAAAAGTTAGGGTGGACCAACATCGAACCAGTTCAGTTTTTTGTCAGAATGGTCGACCAGTCAAGAGTCCATCCCGTAGGACTTGTACCAAATGTACTAATAACTTACAAGGTACAACATTTAAGATGACCTTTGTCATATTAGAATTATCGGAATCCACCCTTGATTATAATCTCCTTTTCGGCCGACCTTGGCTGAAGCACGCTAAGGTGATACAAGATTGGTCTGCATAGGAACTCACTTTCAAAGATAATAATCGTAAATACGTTGTAAAATTAGATGCTATACAACCTTGCGAGTTGCATGCTAGACCGTATTTTGCAGAACCAGTCCATATGCTAGATGGGTTGTCAAATGATGAAGAAGAAGAGTTTTTAAAGAACAATATTGATTTGATCTCCTTAGGAACTGTGGATCTACAATCTGTTGTAGATAACAAAGAAGATACTGCTGCTACAGATGACGCTGAATTGCAACAACTTTTTAAGCCAATTGACGATACAGAGAAGCCCCGACAATTTTATGTTCCAGAGGATCAATTGGTAACTTATAATTTAGGAGACGAAGACCATCTGCGTCCTGTCAAGATAAAGGAAAACTTACCGGAAATATTTTAGGCGAACTTAATTCAGCTACTTCGAGAATTTTCTGATGTATTTGCATGGGATTACAAAGACATGAAGGGTCTGGACCCGCGCATCTACCAACACAGGGTCATGCTGAAGCCAGAAGCAAGACCGATCAAGCAACCCAGCTACCGGATAAATCCAAACTATGCATCACAGGTAAAGGTAGAACTGGATAGGTTATTGAAGGTTGGATTCATTGTACCAGTAGAGCATGCTGAATGGATCTCACCAATTGTTATTGTGCCTAAAAAGAATAAGCAGTTATGAATATGTATAGATTACCGAAAACTAAACGCATCTACGGTGCCGGATCCATTTCCGCTACCTTTTCTGGACACAATGCTTGATAGAGTAGCAGGACATGAAATGTACTCATTCCTAGATGGATACAGTGGTTATAATCAAGTTAGAATGGCTGAACAGGATATACCGAAGACCGCCTTCATAACCAACTAGGTGTGTTCGCATGTAGTGTTATGTGGTTTGGCTTAAGAAATGCCCCTAGTACTTTTCAAAGATGCATGCAGGAAATATTGTCCCCGTACCTTATATCATTTATGCAAGTTTATCTTGATGATTTTTCGTTATTTGGCAAGATGGTAGCACACTTGTTCCATATACGGTGTTGCTTTGAAAAGTGCAGAGAATACAGACTTTGTTTGAACCCAAACAAATCTGTGTTTGCGGTGTCATGTGGAAAGCTACTTGGCCACATTGTATCTGCACAAGGTATACAGGTGGATCCAGATAAAATTTCAGCTGTGTTAGAAGTTCTTGTGCCCACTACATCAAAGGAAGTAATGCGCTTCATGGGCCAAGTAAGACGGCATGGACAACACTTACAATGGCTTGCTCACTTGGAAATACCACTGAACAGATTAATCACCAAGACTCCTCGACAGTTTGAGTGGAATCAAGAATGTGAGACAGCATTTGATCGTTTAAAGTGTTTATTAACACAAGTTCCCATCTTACAGCCTCCCGATTGGGATCACCCCTTTCATGTATTTGTTGATGCTTCAGATATAGCAATTGGCAGCGTTCTAATGCAACAAACCAATAAGTGATTCAGACCAGTGTACTATGCAAGTCAAAGATTGGCCCCTGCTGAAAAGAATTACTCTATAATAGAAAGAGAATGTCTAGGTCTAGTATATTCTGTCAAGAAATTCAGACATTATTTGTTGGGCCGTAGATTTACTTTTCATGTAGATCATGCTGCACTTGTCTATCTAGTTCGGCAGCAACATCTAGGAGGTCGATTAGCACGATGGGTCCTGCTTTTACAAGAGTTTGACTACGAAGTTATTCATCGGCCAGGCAGTTCACATGCCTTAGCAGATTTTTTGTCTCGCTTAGATTTCGGTGAAGCTCCGGTCAGTATAGATGACACAACACCAGCAATTTATGTCTCTGAACCAACTAATGATGAAATTACAGACCCACCTATGCCATTTACATATCATGATCATATCTTAACCTTTCTCACTGATGGATGCCTTCCATCTCAGACTTCTACGGCAATACGCAGGAAAATTGCAGTTTTTAGCCGCCAATTTTGGTTGATTGCTGGGGAATTATACTATGTGGATCATACTGGAATTTTACTTCGTTGTATTCCACAACATGAAGTTAACTCGGTCATTAATTTAGCTCACTCAATTCCTTTTGGTGGCCATTTTGCTGCAAACTTAACACACCGGAAAATTCTGCAAAGTGGTCTCTGGTGGCCTACTATGTACAGGGATGTATCACAGTTTGTCAAACAATGTGATAATTGTCAGAGATCCGGACAACCCCTGCAACGTCATCTTTTTCCTCTACAACCTGTCTTGCCATTACAGCCTTTTCAGAAGTGGGGTCTAGATTTCATTGCCCCTATTACACCACCAGCAATCCTCAGTAATAATCGTTATATTTTGACATGTACTGATTATGCTACCAGATGGGCAGAAGCCTGGGCTTTATGGTCTGCCACAGCTGTTGCAGTAGCTAAGTGTCTACTGAAGGATGTCTTTCCATGTTTTGGCCTACCGCTGGAACTTGTTACAGATCAAGGCACTCATTTTGTCAACAATCTAATGAAAGTACTCACACATTCGTTCCAGGTCACGCATAAGTTTAGTTCTCCTTATTATCCTCGTGCTAATGGTTTGGCTGAAAGTACAAACAAAACTTTGTTGAATATGCTTCGGAAATTGATTATGGAAGCACTAGAAAGATGGGCTCAACTGTTGCCTGCAGTATTATGGGCATACTGGACTACATATAAGGTAGCAACAGGATTAACCCCTTTCAAACTAGCTTATGGATTAGAAGCAATAGCACCGATGGAGATAGTTATACCAAGTTTACGAGTAGCCATCAACCAGAAACTACTATCGGAAGAATCTCTGTCATCTCGATTGGATACACTCAGAGAATCAGACGAACATCGATGGCACAGTTTTTTGACTATGCAGGAAGTACAGCTAAGACAAGCTCGAACACATGATCGATATCTAAAGACTCCAATTTTTTCGATGGGACAACTTGTAATCTTTTACAATGCAAAGTCGAATCGCTCTGCTGGCAAATTCAAGTTACGATGGTTTGGTCCCTACCAAATTTCTGAACAAGTGGGCCCATCAACTTTTTGGTTGACTACGTTGACCGGAATTCCTCTTTCGAAAGTCATCAACGGTTCAATGCTGCGGCCGTATCAACACACATCTAACCCACACTAAAACGTTTCACTTAGCCGCGTTTTTTTTGGCGTTCTCTTTTTCTTTTTTTTCTTTTCTTTTTTGACATGCTTAATAAAATAAGTCTGTAAATATTCACATTTTGTTAACTACTTATGTCTACAGCCGCCCTGCCCTTGCCAGCTACTCACGCATGAACACCGAAGTTAAGAATTATCATTTCAATACCGCGCGATGATTAGTCATCCTTGATTGCTCTCCACTACAACGCATCTACTTAACCTTTTCTATTTCGCCGAAAATCGCTATTGTGTTTGCGTGCTTTGTATGTTTGTGTATACCCTTTGTGTTTGCGTTTAGTGATTGCCGTCTTTGTCTGCGCCATGGAAGCTTTGGCTAACTATGCCGCCTTCCGTGATGGACTCCCTGCCGACGTAGGAGAGTTCCTGCGCATTCGTGGGCTTAACAACTTCACTGAACTGCCTTGGCATTCAGTGGAGTCCCACCCATTCTTTGCCCACATCATTTCTGCCATCGCCAACACACCTGCCACCGAGCAGAGTTGGTCGATCACCTCCCTCCCATCCCGCACGCTTATCACCTTCCAAGCTTTCGCAGAAGCGTTTAGACTCCCTTCGCAAGGTCGGGAAAATGGCCCGAGTCTACCAGTTGCACGAATGATAGAACTATTTCCTAGGTATTCCTCAAATGAGTATGCAATCCTATGTCGATCGGAACCAGAAAGATCAGCCCTCCAATTCTTAGTGGCTATTCTCAATCTACAAAAACGCACCTATGGAATATCCCGTCCCTTCTACTCCGCCATAGATTTAGCTGCACAAGAACCAGTAAACTTTGCCTCATTTTTCTTCCACCGCATTCACCGAGAGTGCGTATCCATAATTAAACAGGTGAACAAAGGAGGCATGCCAAGGTCCAGGTTGCCGCACATCCTGTCCTTTCTTTTTCCGGCAATACTCGGAGCACAACCACCACCCCGAGGGCCTGTTCTAAGACATGAGGAATCTGTACAATTATGGGACGATGAGGAAGAAGATGAAGAGGAGTTAAACCAACTCTTCCGCAGAAAGAGGATCAGAATCAGTTCTTCTGAGAGCGAAGCATAAGGATCAGCCAAAGAAAACAAAGATGAAGAAGAAGCAAAACATGACGAAGAAACATTCCACAACACCGCAACTTCGATGCAGCATGAATCCTCCGCACAATCATCTTCTCAGGAGCAACAAGAACAGGAAAATCGAACTGAAGCCGACACAACTTCTACAGAAGAGGCATCCCAGCAACAGTCTGAAGAAGAACAGCAGGCAGATCAAGAACAAGTTGCTAAAGAAGTACTCGAAGAGCTGCTTAAGGCAGTTGACTCCACAACCAAAGATACTACACAACCCACCGAAAAGGTAATCACCGTAGCTACTGTTCTTCCTATCCATCCACCCGAACCCCCAGCCGAACCCATTATCCCTATCCAACCCACCCACCCCAACAAAGCCACAGCCTCTTCTTCATCATCACCTAACTACTCTCCACCGAACTCCCAACAACTCCTCACGGCATCCTCGTCCCAACCTCATCATCCTCCTCCACTCCCATCCATCCCCATATTCTCTGAGTTAGAATCAATGGGTCAGCTGCTAATCGCTTTATCACAACAACTGCCGCAACAATTGAAGCAAATCACAGACGCTGTTTGAGAAGACTTTCAACACAAATTGGAAGTAATGGAGGCAAATATCACTCCCCTCCAGGAGGAGTTACAGGCAGTAAAGGCTGAAAACCATGCACTACATGCACAAATACAGCAATTACAGACCATACTTCAAGAACAGGAACAAATTACAACTCGGTGAGATGAAGCCCTGGCAACAGCAAAAGAGAAGGAGGAACTGCTGTTGGCTGCCGATGCAGAAATGATTAAACTGAATCTAGTACTCAAGGATAAAGAAGATGCCCGAATAGCATTAGGAAATCTATTGGAAGAGACCAGAGTCCAACTCAACGAACTGGTGCAGCAAAACGAAGAAAAGCAGACGCAAGCTAAGCTAACAGAAGAAGAACTGCAATGGACAAAAGAAAATCTATCAGATGTCAACAATATGCTCAAGCATTATTTGACCAAGGAAGCTCAGACACAAAAGCTAATTGCAGATCTCAGACACGAAAAAGAATCATACTCAAGAACACTAAACTTTCAGATTCAAGAAATCGAAAGAAGAGAGAATCAACTGGAAAATCAAAAGGAAAGAGTACAAAAGATGGAGCAACAGGTTGCCGAAATGAAGACATCCAGAGATGCGGCGCTGGCAAACAAATTTTACTTACAGGAAGCCTTTCTGCAGACCCAAGCAGAAATTTTGCTAAATGAAGCCATAGCCCTAAGTTCGGTACGAATAGATTCACAGTTAATAGAACCGGACACCCTAAAATAGTTATTAGAAACTCTAAAGAAAAAGATCGCCCGAACCTTTAGATTAGCCAGGAATATGTACTTAGAAGGCATAATAGATGAACAGTAATTCTGTAAAAACCTGCAGGTTCGAGTCTACCGTGCGTGCCAGTGTTAGTCGGCCGCCGGATTGGAAAATATAAAACTGAATCTTGTGTTTGCACGCGTGAAAATTTGTTACATACCAGTTGTAATCTTTTATATAAAGCAATGAAAAGAGATGTTGAGTGACGAGTCGTGGAATCACCAGACTGTTCGTCTGGGTGATTGTCCGAGCGTTGCTGTAGCGTTGTTTAACTGATTTCTGAGTATTCTGTGTATTCTGTGCGCAGCTCTGTCTTGTTTTGTTTGTTCGGAGTTTGATCTAGTGTGACGATTCATCTGAGTGACTGAGCGGTGACGTTATTGTGTGTAGGGTTGGGTAATTTGGAGCATCTGTCTCGTTCTGTTGATTTGCTATCGAACTATCGCCTGAAGTGAGTCGTCGGCAAATCCTTATTGCGATTGTGGTAGTAGGGACGTGTATTGTGTTAGTACTCGTTCTGGGAGTGTTCTGCCAGTTGTTTAGCGAAGTCTGTGAAAACTATGATATTGTTCTAACACTACGCGGGATAGTGCTGTCTATTCGGTAAAGGTTGAATTATCACTCTTGTCTCTGGTAACTTCAGTAAGTTTAGTAATATAGCATCTTGGTGTATTCGATACACGTTGGCCAAGCTACGACGAGAATTGTAAGTGTCATGAATTCCTGATAGAGTTCTTAGCATCAGTATATTACTGTATCTGAAGTGGTTATTTTGGGAACTAAGTACAAGGCCTCTGTCTAACAGACCCCTACCACTCCCAAGAACCCACTTAGGTGCTTAAATGCATTTCTGACAGTTAGTCTCGCGTTTAAGCGTTTAACAGATGGTTGCTATTGTACAACATGTTTTTACAATGGCAACTATGGAACTTGAAAACTCTAGTAGAATGAGGTATCCTGTGAATTGTAAGTATTACTCTACAATATTTTATGTTTTCTTGTGTGAGAGATATTTCTGAACTATTTAGATATGTTTTTGTTTGTTTCAGAATATTTCCTTCTACTTTGGTGGAAGAGCAATCACCTCATAGTCTTACAGGTACTTTCCAAGCATTGCATGCAGATGTTGGTGCACTGGTCTTTCCAAAAATATCTCCTGCTCAACTTTACCATGATAGAGTTTTCATTTACACACATAGATGTGTTGTGCCCTCTACAATGAATGGTTTTGGAAGGTTAGAGAGAATTGAAGTACATTCTCTTCTTAGCTTGGAGTGGCCAAAACCTGATATATGGTCCATATCATCTTTGAAGCAAAAGATGGTAATGGATATACATAACTCTTTGAAATTCACAAAAGTGTCTAGGTCTATAGGTTTGCACTGGTCTTTTCCCATTCATTGTTTTGTATATTTATTCCAAGGATTCTCATTCCAAGAGACTTCCACCATGTTCATGTGTAAAGATATCACATATGAGCAAGTCGAAAGTCTTCTTGGTGAATATTGGGGTTTGATAGAAGGAATTGCAAAAGGTGATAAATATCTTTGTAAAATAGGTGGAACAGGTATAGGATTTTGATATTTGAAACAACGTACTTCATTATACATCAGATTCTACTATGATCGTTGGATGTGCAAACTTGGCAAATGGATACCATTTCAAAGTTTAGAGGGATCTTTACATTCATTTGAAATAAAGCTTAGATTGCCCAATAATGAAACAAAAACTATTTTAGTGAATAATCATTGGACCTTGGCTAATCTGAGAGAACACTTGATGATTATAGGGTTTGAAGGACTGACTCAATCTAAATTCAAAATTCAAGGACATAAGGTGAGAAATGTTTCGTGCTTTTGTTAAAGTAATCTTTTCATTATTGTTTATTTTACTTTAATGACTTCAATGTCTTGCAAATTGATTACAGGTGGGCAGAAGAATCCAGGAATACAAAATGAAAGTCCCTATAGATTGGAGCAAAGATGGAACAGAAGTCTCATTGTCATAGTTCTTTTGCAACCTGATAATGTCACTTCTTGGGCCCTAGTCATTGTATCTCATGGTTTTTGCACTTTCAAGAACCTTGTAAAAAGTAGGACAATCGATTCATGTTAGATATTGTATATACCTTCTTCTCTGATCCCTTTTCTCCTACTAAGATATCTAAAAATCCTCTTGATCTATAATTGGTCTAGAAATACTTTACATCATGGATGAGCATCGCACATTTTGTGATGTGTTCTTGCATTTGCAAGCACTTCAAGTTGTACAATCATTGATACCAATAATTTGTAAATTTTGTAAGATTTGATATTTGTAATGAAAACATGTCTACTCTCAAATTTTTGTAGTCTACAAATGTGCATTTTATAATTTCTCTTGGTGATTATTCAATTTTTGCTTTTATATAGAGTATGTTCAAGTTCACAATAATTGACATTTTATTGGTTAATTTTCTCAATAGATGATCATTTATGAAGTTTGAAATTACAAAGGATATAACTAAAAAAGGCCATTCATGGTAGATATACTCAATACTTACTCCTCAAGTACCACAAATGATCCATGGTGCTCTAAGTTATAAGGCCCCAGTTATGAGGAGAAACCACTTTGAGAGTACAAACATCCATGGAACCTTAACTTCTAAGCTAGATGAGTTTTATACGTGAAAATTTATGGTAATAAATGGTTTTTGTGATTGATGCCATGAGGTAAGTGGGGCTTAAAAGTTTTGCCAGTTTGAATGCCATTCAAGCTAAAAATAAAATAAAGGCCCTCTGGTGCCATGGAATTTCTCAATAGAACCTTAATGGGAGGAGTTCAAAGGGGGATTTCTGCCTTATGTGGGGTATAGAGGCACAACAAGAATGCTAGA
This sequence comes from Ceratopteris richardii, assembly GCA_020310875.1. Taxonomy (NCBI): domain Eukaryota; kingdom Viridiplantae; phylum Streptophyta; class Polypodiopsida; order Polypodiales; family Pteridaceae; genus Ceratopteris; species Ceratopteris richardii. The sequence continues at coordinate 108,058,214 of CM035435.1, forward strand.
CATGAGGATATTATCGTAAATTATATTTTGCAAACTATTTTATCTCATGTGACTATGTTTGTTAATACTGGCTCCCATTGTAGAAGTTGTATATGCATGGATCACTATAGAGTAAGTGACTTGTTAGAAATAAGTTCCACGGCTCTAAAAATCTAAATAATAAAGTTTCATATCCACTAAAAATAACCTTGCATGGCCTCAAAAGTATCAAAAAAGAGGAGCCATAGAAACATGGGATATGTCTTCGCAAAAGTTTTGTAGAGGCCTATTGTGTGTTTCTAAGGATGAAATTTTTTTGTGCTTTTGAGGCCATGCAAGTTTATTTCTAGTGGATATGAAACTTTATTATTACAAATTGAAGTTCCATGAAACTCATTATGTGCTCAACTCAATTTACCAATGAAAAAATGATTTTATAACCATAAATGATTTGCTCTGCACACATAGCATGTTGACTTGAGTCCATATGATTGTGAACATATGATATAGATCAATGTGGAGTTGAGCATGTGTAAGAAAGGTTATGAAAATTTATATTACCAATAAGATAATTCACATTACAAAACATCTCTTCAAGAAGAATGATCACATAGTCATATATGCTCCTATCTAGTTCTTGGGTTGCATAATTTCCCTAAAATTTGCAAGAGGTAATACTTATTTCCACCATTTGATGACCTTGCATGACCTCAAAGCACCAAAAAAGGGTTTATATCTCATGAATGGTTTAGATTTTGGAGATATTGATGCTTCCGTCACGTCCGGAACATGCAAAAACCCTAAGATTGACTGTTTATTTGTCTAATTCTAACATCTAGAGCCTTGGTAACCTCAAAAAGCACTAGAAAAGGGGCAGCCAGAGAAACGCGGGATAGGCCTCTGCAAAACTTTTGCAGAGGCCTATCCCGCGTTTCTCTGGCTGCCCCTTTTCTAGTGCTTTTTGAGGTTACCAAGGCTCTAGATGTCAGAATTAGACAAATAAACAGTTAATCTTAGGGTTTTTGCATGTTCTAGACGTGATGGTAGCATTCATTTCTCCAAAATATAAACCATTCATGAGATATAAACATTTTCATAGAATTTATGGTTTTACAATGGTTTCCTTTGTGTTTATGACATCACCTCCCTCTCAAAGCGATAAGTTCCATAGGAAGTAGCTATGTAACTGTGAGATTTTTTGGAAATTGAATCTTCATAGTTATTGGTCTTTTTAGAGTTCTTTATATGTTGTACTGGAACACGATGATGATGGATATCCATGACGGTATATCTAGCTAAAGAATCAAGGGCATGATTCTCATGATGGATAGTACTCCTTTTCTGACTCAAATGATGATATTTTGATGTGGAATGGTGATCGTGGAAGTCTTAAACCCAGCTTGTATCTTCTTCCTAGGACATTTTAATATGATGTGGTTAGTGACAATACAACTCCTTTCTTTCAAACGTTTGATTCATGGACCTTATTATATGCGCAACCTAGTTGAACAATGCAAATACTAGTTTTGATTCTAAGGGATTTGTTTTGCGCACATACCATCTTTACGCAAGTGGATACAATTCTGAACATATGATATAGATCAATGTGGACTTGAGCATGTGTAAGAAAGATGATGAAAAGTAGATTATCATAATGGAAATGTGATTTTACAAAATGTATCTCTTCAACAAGAATGATTACATAATCATGTATGGTCCCATCTAGTTTCTTTGGTTGTATGGTCATCATCTTCACATGAGCTACACACAAGTCAATATCTTTCAAAATAGAAGTAAGGAATGCATCTCCTTCCTCTTGGATGGCTTGAAGTGCTATTGATTATATCCAAAGTCTAGTGCATTAACTTTGAATCACTAAGGATCGATAATGTTTGGTCACTTTTTTGTTGCTTTTGCATTAGGAGAAACTTTAGGTTGTGCTACATATGATCTATAATGTGGTTGGTAGTTCTTATTCATTTTACATCTATGCCTTGATTGACATTGTGACACAATTTATGGCATATGTTTCTTTTCTCATATGTGGGTAGTGTTCTTTGACCTTATAGAAGTGACTTTATAGCCTCTACTTGATATGATGTTGGAATATGCATATGTTTCATGATGATTCCTTGAAGCTTTCCTTTTTGGATGACTTGGAATGGTTACTTCATGCATGTTTCATCAGCCATGTTCCATTTGGAGGTAGATTGAGTTCAAATGGTTCATCACCAATGATTAGTGGATCTATTATTCCCTTCTGTGCATGTCCTTAGAATCTTTTTATGAATGGTTGTTGGGGATTCGGGGACAAGAAGGAGTTTGAGGGTTTGTAGGAGAAAAAAGAGATGATGAAAATGGAATAATAGTGAGAACTTCTGCAAAGGAATACTCTTGGAAACCTTGAATATTAATTATCCTGCATCAATTACAATGACTGCGCACAGTCCAATCAATGACTAAATACCACTTCAGAGAGTATCAATTACTGAAGACCAATTATCTCAAGTCCTCTAGCGGCGGCCTCTCGTGCACCAATCCTTCACTTGCTTCCCGCTTCCCTTGTGCACACCTTGCACTAAGCTTCCGCCAAGCTAAGGAATTGGTATCACTGCGCAGCACGCAATAGCCCTTGGAACTCTTGGAATCCAGCCCGCCTTCTCTCTTCTCTGCACACTTTCCTCTTGGCACCTCTTGCACTCTTGAATGTCGTCGCACACTGGAGGCTCTTCTTGCTTCCTTTCTTGCTCCTCTGAAGCTCTCTCTTGCTCCCAACTCTCAATGTGTAAGAATAGCCTTTGTCCTTCCTTTTGTTTGAGAGTCCGCCGGTTCGCGCACTCTAACTGCAATACAATCTTGGTGTCCTTTCAATGTCCCAAGATTGTCTTTTTGAACTGGTCCTCAACGATTCGCTACCTTGTCTTGTAGTGACTTTAGAACAAGAGTGACTTTTAAAATAAAATTTTGATTGGGCGGCCTATTTCCACCTTTTCGTACGCGGCCTTCCACCTTCACCTTTCCTTTTAATTCTTTCACTTTTGCACCTTAAGATTTTAGATTCAACCTTTGAACCTTAAGAGGAAAAATACTTTGTACCTTTAGTTTCGACCGGTTAGGGCTCTACAGATGCCCACCACCTAAAGATCTCTCCGTCCCGGAGAGACAACAGCGATACCAACTGAGAAATTGCAAAGACACAGAGATGAAAATAACGGAGGCAAGAAAAAAATTTAAAGGGTGTGTATCTTATGGAGAAGAAAAAATATAATGCACCCGACAAGAATGATGAGAAATCAAAATTATGAGGTAATTATTGGCAAAGGGATACTGGAATCTAAGAGCAAAATTTTTTTTGACTGGGATGAGCAATTTATTTAGACTGAGGAGGTCAATTTATTATGGAGGTTGATTGAGATTGTCAGCCGAGGTTGAGGGAGAAGGGGGCAGAGGAGCAGAAGCTTGTTCGATCGTAAGCTGTAGCGAACTTAGGCATTGTCTAAGGTGATCCCTTTCCCTGCGGATACGTCTGCATGCAGCATTAGCACAAAGCCCTAAGTTGGAGCGATTCTGAAGATCTTCTAAGGCTTTCATCGCAGAGTCGGCCATATCGCGATAATGATCTCGCTCTTCTTTGAGCAATCGGGCCGTTTCGTTGAGGGAGTGCCATTGAGAGGTTGCCATGCGATTGATGTTTTCTATTGTTGAGATATACTGTTGATGAACCGAAGCTGCTGCGGAAACCGAATCCAAGGAAATCTGAGAGGCCTGAGCATTGCCTATAGCGACTACACTCGCGTCCTGGAGTAATTGCAAAAATGAAGGGGTTGATGGTAGGTCAAAGTGCGGAGTGGGAGTGACCGTTGGAGCGGGAGGGGAAGGGGGAGGGGGAATATTCTGCCGAGGAGGATGAAGGGTTGGAGTGGAAGATGGAGTGGGAAGTGAAATATTGGGGGAGGGGAGCGGTTGACTGACAGGAAGGTTACTGATAGAGGGGGAGGTGAAAGCCGGGTGAATTGGTGGCATACATGTGGGGTTTTGAGGGTTGAGCTGTGTTTGAACAAGTGGGGTGAAATCGGAAGAGAGTGGAGGTCTAGGGATAATAGGAGGGGTAGGCATGGATGGAGAATTTGTAGGTACAGGAGGGAAAGGGGAAGAAGATTGGGTAGTGAAGGAGGGGACGTGAGGGGGGGGAGTCATGAATGGAGAAATGGTGGCTGTAGGCGGGATAGGTGAAGAAGATTGGGGAGGGAAGGAGGGCACATCAGGGGGATTAGATAAGAACGGAGAAGTGGTAGAGGCAGGAGGGATAGGTGAAGAGGAATGGGGAGGGATGGAGGTTACATCAGGGGGGTTAGTTATGAATGGAGAGGTGGTAGATGCAAGAGGGATGGGTGAAGAAGATTGGGGAGGGCAGGAAGTGACATCAGGTGGCGCGGAGGTGGGTGTCGAGGCGAAAGCTGAGTCAATAGAGATTAGAGGGGGGGAGGGAGATGGAGCAATGGAAGGTCCAGGTTGGGAAGGGAGATAAGCAGCATTGTGTGCAGAATGTGCTGGAATCTGATATAGCCAAGCTAAGAAGGGTGCAGAATAGATGGAAAATGCATGAGAGCCTCTAGAGATAGCCTGGCGTAGGCGACGGGAGCGCAACATCAAGGAACTATAAATGAGGTGTGCGTAAGGGTAGGGGCGGCTATGGAGAAAGCAAAAAAGCGGATCAGCGATACGAATATCAGACCACGGGAGGGAAGAGGTTTGGCTGCGTAGTAAGAAGAAAAAGATGAACGCATTGAGAAGGGTGGTCATGCGGAGCGAAAACCTAGCATTACTTTGAAAATGTGTGTTACAAAAGGCAATAGTGGCGGAGGCGGACAGTCCAGAGTATAGGAAAGGGGGAGCACGAAAATCTATGAGGGGAGACCCAATGCTGGCGGCAATGTCTGGGATGAAGAGAGTGCCGGTTCTAAAATGAGGGAAGAGGCGGATAGCTTCATAAACCTGGGTAAAATTTGCGGGGTTGAAGAAAACATTAGCCAAGCCCCACAAGCCCGCCTGCTGAAGATCCTCAATAGAAAACATTTGACGAAGGGCAATGGTAGGAATGGATAGATACATTCGGATTTGTAGGTTTATGTCAGGTGGAAGAAACAGGCGCATATAATCCCCGGTTGGTGAAGATGGGTGGGAGGAATGAGACCTAGATGGGGAAGGAGAAGGAGGATGCGGGAGGGGAGGGGGGGAATAAAGGTAGCTGGAATCTGAGTCTATGGAATAAAGGGGAAGATCCAGGGCCATAGGAGCTGTTGGATTCGCTTGAACAGATGGGTCTGCCGATGAAGGAGGAGGTGGATTGGGATGGGCAGAAGCAATTGTGGAGGTAGGAGCAGAACTATCACCCGGAGCGGGGTCCGCCATGGATGAAACTGGGAAAAAGAAATGGAGCAGAAGAAAGCCTCTTCAGGGGGAGAGGAAGCGATGGGGGGTCGGGAGGGGGGCGCGGGGGTGTGAGAGGGGGGGTGTGGTATGTTGTGGAGAGGGGGGGGTGCCGAGCGGGGTCGGGAGGGGGGGAAGGGCGCGGTTGGGAAGAGGGGGGTAGGGTGGGTTGTGTGGGAGGGTGCCGAGCGGGTCGGGAGGGGGGGAAGGCGCTGTTGTGAAGAGGGGGGTTGGGTTGTGTTGTGTGAGGGGGGTGGTGTTGAGTATTGGAGAGGGGGGGGGTGCTGTGCCGAGCGGGGTCGGGAGGGGGGGGGGGGGGGCGCTGGTTTGATAGGGGGGGGGGTGTGTTGAGTAATGGAGAGGGGGGGGGGGGGGGGGGGGGGGGGGGCGCTGTGCCGAGCGGGGTCGGGAGGGGGGGGGGCGCTGATTTGAGAGGGGTGGGTGTGTGATGAGTATTGGAGAGGGGGGGGGGTGCTGTGCCGAGCGGGGTCGGGAGGGGGGGGGGGGCGCTGGTTTGAGAGGGGGGGGGTGTGTTGAGTAATGGAGAGGGGGGGGGGCGCTGTGCCGTGTGGGGTCGGGAGGGGGGGGGGGCGTTGGTATGAGAGGGGGGGGGGTGTTGAGTAATGGAGAGGGGGGGGGGGCGCTGTGCCGAGCGGGGTCGGGAGGGGGGGGGCGCTGATTTGAGAGGGGGGGGGTGTGTTGAGTATTGGAGAGGGGGGGGGTGCTGTGCCGAGCGGGGTCGGGAGGGGGGGGGGCGTTGGTTTGAGAGGGGGGGGGTGTATTGAGTAATGGAGAGGGGGGGGGGGCGGGGGCGCTGTGCCGAGCGGGGTCGGGAGGGGGGGGGGCGCTGATTTGAGAGGGGGGGTGTGATGAGTATTGGAGAGGGGAGGGGTGCTTTGCCGAGCGGGGTCGGGAGGGGGGGGCGCTGATTTGAGAGGGGGGGGGTGTGTTGAGTATTGGAGAAGGGGGGGTGCTGTGCCGAGCGGGGTCGGGAGGGGGGGGGGCGCTGGTTTGAGAGGGGGTGTGACAACCCGTGGGCAAGAGCCCCCCCCCCCCCTTGTATTTCTATCTAGGCCTTTTTGGTGCTTGTGTGGTTTGCCGACCGGCGCCAAATTGTGCGCAACTATAGGGGGACATGGTGAGCCTCCGACCCAAGTGACCAAAGTGAACCAAGCGATCTCTGCGATCAACGTGCGGTAGCCTTCGTGCTAGTCCCCTCCGTACGCACCTCTCGAAAGCGCCGTTGTGCCATCGAGGGGCCGTTGTAACGCGTTTGCCCGCGACGCTTAACGCGGGCCGGCTCACTGTAAACGTTCGCCCGCGACGTTCAACGCGGGCCGGCTTAGGCCGTCTCTTTTGTAAGCGTTCTCTTTCAATGCAAGTTGGTTTTTCATTCAAACGGTGATCTTCCGCTTTCAAGTAAGCGAACAAAACACTCAAGTAAGTCACCCTACCGACGGGCCGGTGCGAGTCGCCGAGCGAGCCCGGGGTGCTTGCTTTCGTTTTATCACAGTTGGTATCAGAGCCTCGCTCGACCCAAGCGGCCTTGGAAGAGAGAACGGACCGGTTGTCACACCAGTGCTGGGGACCGAGTCTTAACGTTCTACTTAGTACACCGCGATGGAGGGTGAAGGCAACGACATCTTTCTCAGCGACGTGGAGCCACGCGGTGGCGGCCACAAAGAAACAGGAAGGGAAAAACGGAGGAATAAGGGGAGGCGTCAACAAACCCCGCCTCCCACCCGAAATTATGATTTTGGGACGTTGGAAAGAGATAAAGAGGAACCGCTAGCGATGGAATGGATGATGGCTCAGGACACTCGCATGGACCGTCTTGAGTCCACCATTGCTAGTTTAGCGCAGCTTCTAAAAGTGCCAGTCGAACCAAAGGAGGACCAAGATAAGGGAAAGCAACCTGAGTTACAGGAGGGAGAAACCTCGAGAAGAACGTCTAGGCAGGGCCGTCGGCCACAGACCCGAAGACGCCGACCCGTCTCCTCCTCTGACGATGGAAGCGACTCAGACTCCTATGGGAGATTCAAACCGTGTCCACCCGAGAAGTTCCGGGGTAAACGCAACTCTCTCGCAGTCTCCAAATGGCTTCGAGACATGGAGCAATACCTCGATCTTCAAAGAGTGGGCAAGCGGCATTGGGTCAAGATAGCCGCTTCCTTCCTTGCCGACGATGCCGATGCTTGGTTCTTGGCGGAGTCCGCTCGGGAGGAATTCAAGTCATGGAAGGAGTTCAAGGCGGCATTTGAGGAGTATTTTATTCCTCAAAATGAATCCTTCAAACTCAGGGACGAGTGGAGGGGCTTGAAACAAGAAGGCCCGTTGTCCGAATACATTCGCAAGTATAGAAGACTCATGTTGCAGATAACGGAGATGCATGATCTCGATCGGCTGCATGGGTTCCTATACGGATGTAGCGTGTGGACGCGGCGTGAGATAGAAAAACAGTCGCCCCCCACTTGGGAAGAAGCCATTGTCATGGCTGAAAGATACCAAGATGCTGAGAGCAACCGTCGTGCTCAAAGCATGCGCAGGACCGAGAACATCTCACCACGAAGGAATCAGCAGGGTGCGGGGAACACCAACACAAACACCCGTCCTGCAAACACCACTCAGAACACGGGTAATGTACCAGTTCAAAGGAACCAGAACAATTATGGAAATAACCAGCAGAGGGCATTGCCAACGCCCCAATGGCAAAGGAATGATCCCCGGCCATTCTGTAGAACATGCCGTGGGAATCACTGGACACACCAATGTACTCGCAATAATAATCAGACGCGGGTACAAACGGCTCAAGTAGAAGAGGAGCCTCAAAGACGAAACACGAATGTGGTCCTTACAGAACTAGATGACAATGATGAAGAAGTACAAACAGGGAATAATGCGCCACACGTAGGTACCGTGGCCGCGATGCCAGGGTGCTTTCCAATGACATTACGAGTGATTCAGAATATGTACTTCTGGGGAACGTTTGGAAATAAGAGAAAAGCAGTGTTGGTCGATTCAGGCGCAACACATAACTTCATGTCGCCTCAGTGTGCAGCTAGTTTGCAGTTGGCCTTGAGTAAACTTCCTGAAATGTCAGTTACCTTCGCTCAAGGTCGGGATGATAATGTGAAGATCGCCCTCAACATCCGTATGACAATGGGGGAGTGGTCGGCAAAGTTAGATTTTCTAGTCGTGCCACTGGAGTTATTTGATGTTATAGTGGGACTTTCATTCATGGACCGATACATGGTCAGCATGTTGGGTAAGGGAATTGATAAACTTTTGTTGGACATGCAAGGGAACATAGTGGTCGTCGACTGTTATAGAAGTCCGAGAAGAGCCCCAGAGGGAAAGTTAGAAGCTCAAGGCAAGTCAGGAAAGGTAGAGGACCCAGGATCGAGCTCACAGGAATCGAGTCACAAGACAGTCATGCCTCCCACCACAAAAGAGGAGGCGGACAGGCAAAGAAAAGGAAAGGCCCCAATGTATCAGGAGAGTATGCCCTCCAGCAGTCAGGGAAGAGGGAACAAGAAATTAAATTTAGAAGCAGGAAAATTGAAATCGGTAGCCGCAACAGCAAGGGCAGAGCAAAGACAACAGACACAAGGGCCTTTGACGGCCAAGCAAGTGGAAAAAGCGATGAAGCAGGGAGCTCAAGCACATTTGTGCGTCATAAAGTGTAGCCCCATTGACATAGACGGAAAGGGAAGTGAAAAGATGAAGGTTGGCAAAGAGTTCATGTACTTAGAGATTTTGAAGATGTTTTGCCAAGTCAGTTACCAAGCGGGCTGCCACCACTCAGGCAAGTCCAGCACAGAATTGAAGTCATGCCAGGCCATGCTCCTCCGGCCAAAGCACCTTACAGAATGAATGAGACAGATCTAAAGGAGTTAAAAAGGCAATTGGTGGAACTGGAACAACAAGGTTTCATTAGACCCAGTAGTTCACCCTACGGTGCTCCCGTTTTGTTCGTCAAGAAGAAAGATGGCAGCATGCGGTTGTGTGTGGATTATCGGGCTTTGAATAAGATCACTATCAAGACAAAGTATCCAGTACCAGTTATGGATGAGTTGATGGACCAATTGGGTCAGGCAAAATTCTTTACACGAATAGATCTCCGATCCGGATATCATCAGATTCGCATAGCAGAGCAGGATATTGAAAAGACGGCGTTCAGGACGCGCTATGGCAGCTACGAGTGGTTGGTCATGGCTTTTGGACTCACAGGCGCTCTCGGCACGTTTTGCCGAGAGATGAATGATGGATTCAGAGATATGTTAGATGAGTTCCTGATCATCTACATAGACGATCTCTTGATATACAGCCGCACACTTGAGGAACACCTAGAGCACCTAAGGGCCGTCCTTCAACGCCTAAGAGAAAGACAGCTCTATGCCAAGCCAGAAAAGTGCGAGTTTGCCATGAACTCAGTTGAATTTTTAGGTTTCATGGTTTCAGACAAAGGAGTGATGATAGACCCTCATAAGATCACAGCAGTTCATCAATGGGCACCGCCTAGAACAGTCAGAGAAGTGAGAGAGTTCATAGGGTTCTGCCAGTTTCCAAGAAAATTCATCAAAGATTTCAGTAAAGTGGCTGCCCCGCTCACAGAGTTAACTAAAGGAAAGGGTTGCTTTGTGTGGGGGCCTAAGGAACAAGATGCCTTCGAGCAACTCAAACAGGTGATGTGCGAAGCCCCTGTGTTGAAGTTGCCAGAGTTTGACAAAGAGTTCGAGATCCACACAGATGCGTCAGGATTGGCAATTGGAGGGGTCCTTATGCAGGAAGGACGCCCTGTGGCTTATGAGTCACACAAATTTTCAGGTACAGAGTTAAGATGGAGCACTCATGAGAAGGAGATGCTCGCGGTGATCCACTGTTTGCGAAAGTGGCGTCACTATGTGCAAGATAAACACACAAAGATTTACACCGATAATATTTCGCTCAAGTATTTTTGTACTCAGCCTAAGTTATCTCCCAAGCAAGCAAGGTGGCAAGATTTCTTGGCTGAATTTGACATAGACATAATTCACAAACCAGGCAAGCAAAACATCATGCCAGACGCCCTGAGTAGAAGACCGACGCTGGCCGCAATTTCCATGGCCGAGAGTAAGACAAAAGATCAAATTCGGAAGTTGCAACAAACCGATCCGGATATACAGAGGATCATCAAAGATGTACAGTCGGGCTTAGATCACAAAGGAAAATACACAATCATGAACAACATGCTATATAGAAAGGGAAAGATTTATATTCCGGACAATGCAGAAATACAAAGGATGCTTTTATGGGAAGCGCATGACTGTCAGCTCGCAGGACATGGAGGACAACGAAGAAGTTATGAACATCTAAAAGAGCATGTGTTCTGGCCGAAGATGAAAGAAGATGTCATTGAATATGTTCAAACATGCCCAACCTGCCAATTAGTAAGACAGCAAAAGATAAAACCGGCAGGCCTACTCCAACCCATGCCCGTTCCGAACCGTCCTTGGGACATGGTCAGCATGGATTTCATAACAGATCTACCAACATCCGATGGGCATAATGCAATTATGGCAGTAGTGGATTATTTTTCTAAACAAGCACACTTCATACCGATGAAGCCACCTATGCCGGCAAAGGTGGTAGCACAGATCTTCTTCCAAAAGGTGTTTAAGTATCATGGCCTTCCCTTGGCTATTGTGTCAGATCGGGACACTAGATTCATGAGCGACTTATGGCGGGAACTTTTCTCCATTTTAGGCACTCAGCTTCGATTCTCATCGGCCTATCACCCCGAGACCGATGGGCAAACAGAAAGAGTCAATCAAACCATAGAAAATTACTTGAGGAGTTACATTCAAGCGGACCAGAAGGATTGGGCCAAGCATCTCGACATTTTAGAATTCCATTATAACAGCTCAATCCATTCCAGTACATCTATGTCACCGTTTGAGGTGGCCACAGGCAAAAGTGTAATCACACCTATGGCACTCATGTCAGATGAAGTGCTAGTGGCAGCAGACCGGGAATGTGGTAATTTTTTACGAGACTGGCAAGCCAAACTACGTCAGGCAAAAGAAGCCCTTATAAAGAGCAAAGAAAGGATGGTAAGAATTGCTAATCAGAACCGAACAGAGGCGCCAGATTACCAAGTGGGTGACCTAGTTCTAGTAAATGCCAAGAACATCATTTTACCCAGGAATTTCACTCCAAAGTTCAATCATAGGTACTATGGACCATACAGAATTAGTCACCGCTTCAACCAAGTGACATATCAGCTGGCTCTTCCACCTGAAATTCATATCCATAACTCGTTCCATGTGAGTTTGTTAAAACGCTTCCGCCCTGATACTCGTTTTGGACGTCAAGTCACATTGGTGGAAGATCCAATCGAACAACGACAGGCAGAGTTGATACTCAAGGAGAATAGCTCACAATTCCTCGTCAAGTGGCGAGGCCGCCCCCTCAAGGAAGCCACATGGGTAAGTAAACAGAGTATGCCACCGACAGCCCAAAGCCTCATTGAGTCATTCCAATCGACTCATCCTTCGACATCCCAGGCGCGAATTCCGTAGCTTTACGAGGACGCAAAGCTCTTCGAAGCGGGGGAGAATATGTGACAACCCGTGGGCAAGAGCCCCCCCCCCCTTGTATTTCTATCTAGGCCTTTTTGGTGCTTGTGTGGTTTGCCGACCGGCGCCAAATTGTGCGCAACTATAGGGGGACATGGTGAGCCTCCGACCCAAGTGACCAAAGTGAACCAAGCGATCTCTGCGATCAACGTGCGGTAGCCTTCGTGCTAGTCCCCTCCGTACGCACCTCTCGAAAGCGCCGTTGTGCCATCGAGGGGCCGTTGTAACGCGTTTGCCCGCGACGCTTAACGCGGGCCAGCTCACTGTAAACGTTCGCCCGCGACGTTCAACGCGGGCCGGCTTAGGCCGTCTCTTTTGTAAGCGTTCTCTTTCAATGCAAGTTGGTTTTTCATTCAAACGGTGATCTTCCACTTTCAAGTAAGCGAACAAAACACTCAAGTAAGTCACCCTACCGACGGGCCGGTGCGAGTCGCCGAGCGAGCCCGGGGTGCTTGCTTTCGTTTTATCACAGGGGGGGGGTGTGTTGAATATTGGAGAGGGGGGGGGGGTGTGCTATGCCGAGCGGGGTCGGGAGGGGGGGGGGCGCTGATTTGAGAGGGGGGGGGTGTGTTGAGTATTGGAGAGGGGGGGGGGGTGCTGTGCCGAGCGGGGTCGGGAGGGGGGGGGGGGCGTTGGTTTGAGAGGGGGGGGGGTGTGTTGAGTAATGGAGAGGGGGGGGGGCGCTGTGCCGAGCGGGGTCGGGAGGGGGGGGGCTGATTTGAGAGGGGGGGGGTGTGTTGAGTATTGGAGAGGGGGGGGGGTGCTGTGCCGAGCGGGGTCGGGAGGGGGGGGGGGCATTGGTTTGAGAGGGGGGGGTGTGTTGAGTAATGGAGAGGGGGGGGGGCGCTGTGCCGAGCGGGGTCGGGAGGGGGGGGGGCGCTGATTTGAGAGGGGGGGGTGTGTTGAGTATTGGAGAGGGGGGGGGTGCTGTGCCGAGCGGGGTCGGGAGGGGGGGGGGCGTTGGTTTGAGAGGGGGGGGGTGTGTTGAGTAATGGAGAGGGGGGGGGGGCGCTGTGCCGAGCGGGGTCGGGAGGGGGGGGCGGTGATTTGAGAGGGGGGGGTGTGTTGAGTATTGGAGAGGGGGGGGGTGTGTTGAGTATTGGAGAGGGGGGGGGGGTGCTGTGCCGAGCGGGGTCGGGAGGGGGGGGGGGCGCTGATTTGAGAGGGGGGGTGTTGAATATTGGAGAGGGGGGGGTGTGCTGTGCCGAGCGGGGTCGGGAGGGGGGGGGGCGCTGATTTGAGAGGGGGGGGTGTGTTGAGTATTGGAGAGGGGGGGGGGTGCTGTGCCGAGCGGGGCCGGGAGGGGGGGGGCGTTGGTTTGAGAGAGGGGGGGGGTGTGTTGAGTAATGGAGAGGGGGGGGGGCGCTGTGCCGAGCGGGGTCGGGAGGGGGGGGGGCGTTGGTTTGAGAGGGGGGGGTGTGTGTATTGGAGATGCAGGGGGGAAGGAGTGGGATAATCGGCAGAGGGGAGCGATGAGGGTGATAGAGGAGGGAAGGAGGGGGATAATAGGCAGAGGGCGCTGGGGTCGGGATTAGGAGGGAGGGCCGATCGTGGTTGTAGGGGGTGGTGGGGTTGTAGAGGAATTGGAGAGGGGGCGCTGAGGAGGTTGGGGCGGGGGAAAGGAGGGGCGCACGCGGGTGGGATGGGGTTAGAGTGGGGTTGAGGTGGATGGATAGGAGGTGGAAGGGCAGTAGTATGGAAAGGAGGAAGGAGGAGGTAGGGTGGTGGTATGGAGGAGTTGATGGGGTGGAAAGGGGAGTGAGAGATGATTGTCCTCTGTCTTCCTTAGCACAACCGGCCTGCGCAATGAACAAATAGTACGGAATTCTGATGTGTTGAAGCCAGAATGAAGAAAGAGGCCATATTATATAGCTAGTTTGAATGAGGGAGCACCTCTCAAGAAGGAGCGGTCTAGCATAAAAGGGTGATCAAAAAGAGAGGAGATGACAATGTTAATCTCATCCATCCGAGAGACAAACAAAGGAAAGGGCAAAACTGAAAGTTACTTAGCAAAACTATGAGCCACTAAGTGATGAATTTCATTTTATGAAGTGATGAATTTCTTGATTTTTTTGATGGAGAAGAAAACTTACGCCAAAAATTTTTTTGATTTTCATTGAAAAAGAAAAAAAAAATCGTGCGCCCAAATTTTTCTGATATTCATAAAAACTGCGCCCAACCTTCATTGAGCTGATTATTACTACTTATTAAAACAATCCAAAACCAACAAGATAAAGGAAAATGCAATGGTTATGATACTTGATAATAAGCCTTGAGTCTGGAAATGTTAACTAAAGGTAGGGTGTTGCCATCGAGTGTTTCCAATTGCACTGCACCCCACTGCAGCATCTTCGTAATGCGAAAAGGGCCTTCCCAGTGAGGGATCCATTTCCCTTTGTTTTGATTAGAAATTTGTGGTCTGTGCAGCAGGGCTAAATCTCCAGGCTTCAATTTGTTTTGCCATAGATTTTTGTCATGAGTCTCCTTCCTGTGTAATTGCTGCTTCTCTAACTGTTTGGATGCTAGAATTCTCGATTCTTCCAGTTTATGCAAAGCAGACAGTCTTGCTGAAACTTCCATCCCATTTTTCTCTAGTCTTTCCGTTCTTATAGAGCCTCTGATAAATTCAAATGATTCAATAGGAACCAAGCCATAAACTAATTGAAAGGGGGAATACCCAGTCTCTTTATAGGCCAGTCTGTATGCCCATAATTTACCCAGATAGGCCCGTCCCCAAGAGGTCGGCTGCAACATGCATTCTTTTCGTAACATTGAAATTAATACTTTGTTTGTTGACTCGGCTTGTCCATTAGCTCGTGGGTAGTATGCACAAGAAGTCCTGTGTAAAATGCGATACCTGTTGGAAATTTCTTGCAATATTTTGTTAACAAAATGAGTACCCTGATCGGTACAGATTTCCAGCGGGCATCCAAATCTGCAAATGATGTTACAATACAAAAAGTCAGCCACTGTTTGTGCAGAGCAATCCGTTGATGCAATAGCTTCAGCCCATTTTGTTGCGTAGTCCGTGGCTATCAGTAAGTACTTTTCCCTTTTTGGAAGTGCCGGAGGGTATATAGGCCCAACAAAGTCTAATCCCCACTTCTCAAAGGGCTGCCAAGAAGTGGAAACTACCAAAGGGTGATGTCTTTGCTTGGTGGGTTTAGGTCCACACCTCTGGCACACATCACATGTTTTTCTCCAATTATCTGCATCCCTAAAGAGTGTAGGCCACCATAGACCAGCATCTAGTATTCTCTGGCTCATGATATGCCCTGGAAGGTGCCCACCACCTGTTCCTTCATGTGCAAATTGCAGTATTTCCCTCACTTCATCTTCCTCTAAGCATTTCCTCATCCTGTCATCCTTGCCCTGTCTGTAGAGTTTGCCCTGAATGAAAGTATATGGTCTACTTTTGATAAGTAGCCTCTTTCTTAGTACAGCATTAGCACTTTCTGGATACAATCCAGTATTAATGAACTGCTTGATATCATCATACCATCCTTTGGGTTGTATAGCAAACAAGTGTGCATCAGGGAAATCATCATTGATACCACTGGTTTGATCCTTCCTATTGATTCTGGATAAGTGATCTGCCATCACATTTTCTCTTCCTGGCTTATGGATTACCGAGAAATCGAACTCTTGGAATAACAGTAACCACCTCCATATTCTACCAGTAGCATGTGGTTTGTTGAGTAAGTACTTGAGAGGTTGGTGATCTGATATAATAATAAATTTTACCCCCAATAAGTAATGGCGGAATTTTTGAACTGCAAAGACCATTGCTAGTGCTTCCCTTTCGGTAGTACTGTAATTTCTTTCAGCCTTGGTCAAGATTCTACTGGCATATTGAATTGGCCTGTCCATTTTAAATTCTTCACTGGGTTGAGTTAGAACTGATCCCACTGCATATGCACTGGCATCGACATGTATATGAAAGATTTTTGACCACTCCGGGGTGACCAAGATAGGAGCACACACGAGCCGTGACCTTAATGTCTGATATGCTTTTTCCTCCTCTTCTTCCCATTTGAAAGGTACTTCTTTACCTGTGAGTCTAGTCAGAGGTCTAGCTATCTCTGCATACATTTTTATAAACCTTCTATGATAACCGGTATGCCCCAAAAAACTCTGGATCTCTTTAGGAGTTTTGGGTTTATGTAACTTTAATATAGAGAGAATTTTGTCAGGATCTGGGGCCATACCTTTAGCGGATACCACATGTCCTAAGAGGGTTCCTTCTGTCACAAGGAAGTGACATTTATTTGGATTGAGCTTTAACTTGGTTTCTCTGCATCTTTGGAAAATATTCTGCAGCTGTCTCAGGTGCTGGTCCAAACAATCTAGATGAGTTTCTTTGTGAGATCCTGAAAATGAAGAGAAATCATCCATGAAGATTCTAAGTGATTCCAGCAATAAGGGCCCAAAAATGAGATTGACCGTTCTGTTAAATGTGGCTGGAGCATTTCTTAGCCCAAATGGCATTTTTACATACACATACGTTCCCCACGGTGTGATAAATGCAGTCTTTTCACGATCCTCTGGGTGTATTGATATTTGATTATAGCCACTGAAGCCATCCATAAAACTATATAGTGCATGCCCCGCCACTTCTTCAATGACCTGTTCTGCAAAAGGCATAGGGAACCCGTCTGGAATGGTCACCTTGTTGAGAGCTCTAAAGTCCACACAAATCCTGATTTTATTAGTATTCTTCTTTGGTACTATAACCATAGGTGAGAGCCACTCTGAGTGTTCCACAGGAATGATGATTCCTGCATCTTCCATCTTTTGGATTTCCACATAGACAGCTTCGGCATACTTTGGATTGAGTCTATAACTCCTTCCTCTGATGGGTCTGGCTCCCTCAACCAGAGGAATTCTGTGCTCTCCGTAAGATGCAGGCACTCCTTCTAAGTCTTTATAATGCCAGGCAAAAACATCTGCATACTGGGTTAAGAATGATTTTACCTTTTCCAGAAGCTTTGGGTGGCTCCACAACCAAGTGGCCACTAGAACTGGTTGATTATTGTTTTGGGTGCATAAATGTACTTCTTGAACCGGGTTTCTTGTTACCAGATTATCTTCATGTGCATCTGCTTCTTTGTCTTCTTCTCCTAGCTTTTCGTGCATTGCTTCATAAGCCGGTGTATTTTGAACTTCGATGTTCTCCTCCTTGTCCTGCATCCATCCTGCAGGGATTTCTTGAATTGGGAAAGAACATTCAACCTCAGAATTTTTTACCTTGCTTTCAGCTTGGGAAACTTTGTTATCTGATGTTGACACATCCTCCTCCAATTTGTATTTGAGGGGTATCTTCCTGCCCCTTCTGTGGTCAGTGATGGGCTCTCCCAATCCATCAACCTGGACCTTTCCCTTGTCTTCATCATAGCCTCCAAATGTACCAGGATTATCAAGAAAAATTCCAAAACAAGAAGAAGAGTTGCCGGCATGAAGCCAACTTAAAATATCCTCTTCTTCCTCAAAATCTATTTGGGGTTGATCCTCCGCTTCTGTTTCCATGCAAATGCTCACTGTTTGCATCATACTAGTGTTTCCTTGATTGTCTGGGCCTTCTTCTAAATGAATTTGTGTCAGCTCCTGCCCTTTCTTTTGTACCCACATGGTGTCCTTACCCCAATCATGAATGACGCTGGCATGCCTCAGCCAAGGTCTTCCAATTAAGAGGGGAAATCCTCCTTCAACCTGGGGCAATCTTAAAACCACAAAATCCAGGATAAATAGATTACCTTGTACTTCAAGTGGAACTTTTGGGATTACTCCTAAGGGCCTTACTTTGCTCTGATCTGCCAAAGTGACTGTGAAATTTGCAGGTCTTGAAGGGTGGAGTCCAATCCTTTTCATGGTATGTTCAGGCATCAAATTAATGCCAGAACCACCATCTACAATAACCCCTTGAAATTCATGGCCCTTGATTGATATTGTAAGCCGAGGGCTTTTATAATCTGTAAGGGGTGCTTCACCCCTAATTATCCCTTGATGTAAGATAGCAGTCTTAGCCACTAAGCTTGTCGTAGAAGCTTCATCAATTATCTGCAATAATTCTGACCTGAATTTCCCATCCATCTTTATTAAATCAAGAATACTAACCTCCTTCTTAATAGACTTGAGTAGCTTTGAAGCCTCTGATTCTTTAAGGAAGTGAGCTTCATTTGCTTTGCTAAACTCTTCTTGAGCCCTCTTGAAGGCGTGCCCAATGGCATCTCCGGTGCCTGTGAGACATTCCTTGTGGTTTGTGTCTGCACCTGTAGTATCTTTGTCTTCCATTGCAACTCTGTCTTTGTTCAACTCCTTAATTATCAATTCTTGATTTTCTACCACTTTTGCTGTTCCCTTGCTTCTTGTCTGTACTGCAAAAGATTCGAGTTCTTCTAATTGTACCACTCTAGTGGATGGTGAGGGTTCATTTACCTGAGGCAATATCTCCTCCTTGAATACAGAGATCATTTGGAGATGGGGTCCGGAAGTAGAGGCTTGATTCTTAGGACAACAGTTTGTATAATGATCTCTGGCCTCTGGACAATTTCTGCAAGGGGGTGCATTTTCCGGCAGGGTGCATCTAGATTGGTAGTGCCCACATTCTCCACATCTGAAGCAAATAATTGGCCTTCTAGGCCCATTTGCGAGGTTAGTTCTTGGTCTAGGATTATAGTTATTACCTTGGTTTGTTGCTGCTGCCATTACATTTGTTGGTGGCAAGAGCCCGCCTTGTGTCCAGTATGTCGTTGTCGGTATTCCCCTTGATTGGCATTCATGGGCCTCATGCCCAATCTTCCTGCATAATTGACAAGTCACATTTAGCAAAGGACATTCACTTACTATATGTCCTTGCTTACTGCACATGGAGCACCATAGTCCGTTCTTAATGCCGCCTCCTTTTAGTTCTTGCAACTCCTGCCTCAGCTGAGCTAGTTCCTCTGCTTGGGCTTCCTCTTCCTTTTGGAGCTTGAGGGCTTCAATCTCTCTTCTCAGCTGAGCTA
>CM035435.1:108082243-108092243 GCA_020310875.1 Ceratopteris richardii
TGGAGCTTGCTTCAATCCATACAAAGCTTTCTTTAGTTTGCATACATAGTTAGGATGATGTGCATCCTCATATCCAGGAGGCTCTGCCATATACACTTCCTCAGAAATCCATCCATTCAAGAAAGCATTCTTTACATCAAGTTGATAAAGATTCCAATTTCTAGATGCAGCAAGACTAATGAGAACCCTATTTGTAGGCGTTTTTGCAACAGGAGAGAAAGTCCCCTCATAATCAATACCATGGGTTTGAGCAAACCCTTTAGCAACTAACCTTGCTTTGTGTCTATTTATACTTCCATCTAGATTCCTCTTGATTTTGTATATCCATCGAGATCCGATTATCTTCATAGATGGCTTGTTAGGTACAAGCTCCCAAGTGTCATTCTCCTTCAAGGCTTCCATTTCTTCATCCATTGCATCTCTCCAAGCTTTCTTGCTTTGTGCTTCTTCAAATGTGGTAGGTTCTTCATTGGTTGAATCCTTTGCAATGTAGATTGAGTGCTTGGTGACCAAAGAAGTATCATAACCAAACCTATCTGGTTTCTTCTTCTCCCTTGAAGACCTTCTAAGTGGTTGATGTGAGCTCTCCGGTCCATATGTAGCATCCTGCATCTTTGCTTTACCTTTGTTCTTCCATAGCTTTAGTCTTTCCAAGTCTTCTAGGTCAATCTCCGAATCACTTTCTTCAATCTGCTTTGGCTCCTTTGGTTGAAGTGATGGAAAGTCTTCATCCAAGTCATACGGCAGCTTCACTTTCCTGTCATCATCAAACCATGATTTGTTTTCATCAAAAATTACATCTCTACTCACAGAAAATCCTTTATTGGTTGGATTGTACAATCTATATCCTTTTTGGTTTTGATCATAACCAATGAATACACACTTCTCTGCCTTGGGATCCAATTTCCCTCTTACTTGAGAAGGAATGTGAGCATAGGCTAAGCATCCAAATATTTTGCAATGCTCTAGACTAGGTCTTCTTCCATTCCACACTTCATATGGAGTGGTTCCATCTAGTGACTTAGATGGAAGTCTATTTATGAGATATGTGGCTGTAGACACAGCCTCTGCCCATAGGTAGTTTGGCAATCCCTTTTCGTTGAGCATGGACCTTGCTGCTTCGACAATAGCTCTGTTCCTCCTCTCTGCTACACCATTGAGTTCGGGTGTATACCTTGTAGTGACTTCCCATTTAATGCCTCTTTCATGCAAGAAGGCATCAAATTCAGAAGAGAAGTATTCTCCTCCACCATCGGATCTGAGTCATTTCAAAGTTCTACATGTTTGGTTTTCAACAAGAGCAATATACTTCTTAAAGCAATTAAACGCTTCATCCTTGTGCTTCATGAAAAACAGAATGGTCCACCTGCTACAATCATCTATGAAAGACACATAATATCTTGAGCCTGATATAGATGGCTCCTTACTCGGACCCCACACATCCGTGTGCACTAGATCCAAAGGATTTTGATACATATATCCTTTCTTATTGAAAGGTTGTCTATGAGCCTTGCCGAGTTGACAAGCTTCACACTTATAAATCATGTGTTGCCTTGTGATATTAGGCAAACCAAGTACACTTTGGTCCCTGCAAATCTGTTTGAGTGTCATCTCACCAATGTGAGCAAGCCTTTTGTGTCATATCTCCAACTCTGTTAGAGTTTGAGATCCATAGCTAAACAAAGCTATGTTCTTTGTATCTTCCACTTCAAAAGTGAAAAGCCTTCCTGTCTTTTCTCCTTTGGCAATCCTTCGAAAGCCTTGCCTTGGGTCTTCAACATATGCTCCAAATTGATTGAATCTAACCTGCAATCCTTTTTCAACAATCTATCCAACACTTATTAAATTTTTGGTAATTGTAGGGACATACAAGACTTTGCTTAAGAGGTTCGTATTCCCATCTGATGTCTGTTGAGAGTGATGGATGGATGCACTCAGGAAATCAGTTGGTGCTGCAAAACCTGCTTCACACCTGCCCTCTTTTCTCTTCAGATATACTTAGTACACTAGCTTAGCTTCCAAATGTCATAAAGAAACCATATATGTACTTTGGAAATGGTTTGGGTAATGATCAGACCAAAACAGATAACTTTGTACTTCAAAAATCAAGCAAAACTTTCTATTCCTGTAGTGATACTTGCTCAGACTTTTACTCAGTGTGTCCAGCACACTTAAAATTGGAACAATTCCTTTTGGGAGTATTAATGTACCTTAGTAAGCTACCAATCACAAGTGGAATCACTTCAATTGATAAACTATGCACTGAGAAATAAGTTTAGCAAAATTATAATCACCCCCGACTTTTCAGGAACTCTGCAGACTGAGACCAGTGTGCACTTCGAATCGATTTTCTCCCAATTGGCTGAATGAAATCCTCTGAAATTTTGTATTCTTGTAGTAGACTTTGAGCTGGTTCCAATGAGCTATAGATCTCTTGATTTGGTTCAGTAGATCCAGAGAAATGCTCCTTTGAAGTTGACAGACTTGGAGTAGGACACTCAGACAAAACAGAGATGATGAATGTATACTTCTATTTATAAATGTGTTTGTACAATCTCATTAGCTTGACAAGCATAGCTAAATGAGGTATTGTGGTGTTGGCAATAGAGTAGCTTTCACACACAATGAGTTACAAGGAAAAATATGCCTCGGGGGGTGAGCTAGAGTGAGAGTATTACCCGCGACTTTTTACTTCATCTTTTATAGGAGTCTTGAGATCATTTGAATTTGAAATTCAAACTTAGGCTCCCTTGAATCTCTCCTCTAAAAGTAGGGAGATATTCTCTCCATCTCAACATTCAAATTTCCACGACTAATGAAGTAGGTGGATGACTTAAAGTGATTACAAACAAATGATAAGTTACTTAGACTTTTACAAGGGGTAAAGAGGTAATAACATATAAGCATATGTTCACATGAGCCTTCCTTTAAGTGAAGCCTAGATAATCCTTTGTCCATGCTAATCTTCAATGAGTCCAAGGTCCCAAGCCAATGTGTGTAGGCTTGTCTTGCACCAACAGCTCCCCCTCAAGCCAAACACTTTGGCTTAAGTCTTCTTCTTCATTCTTCAATTACTTCCTGCAATCCAATCATAGACTTGAATCTGCATAGCTTGTTTCCATCCAATGCCTTGGTAAGTAAATCTGCACATTGCATATTAGTAGAAACATATGTCAATTGAATCTCTTTACTTAACAACTTCTCTCTCACATAGTGGTAATGAACCTCTATGTGCTTTGTTCTGGCATGATAAATTGGGTTTGCTGCAAGGTGAAGAGAGCTAGTGTTGTCTCCAAATATAATAGGTGGTCTTGTGAAAAGACCTAACTCTGTATATAGAAGCTTCAACCAGATAGCTTCTTGAGTAGCATTTGCAAGCCCTCTATACTCTGCTTCAGTGGATGACAATGCCACTGTAGGTTGCTTCTTAGCAGACCAAGAGATAGGCTTATCTCCTACAAAACAAATATATCCTGAGGTGCTTCTCCTATCATCCTTGCATCCTGCCCAATCTGCATCTGAGTAAACTTTTATGTCAATATCTGATGTATAAGGAAAATACAAACCATGACTTTGTGTTCCCTTCAAATACTTCAAGATCTTCTTTGCTGCCTCTAGGTGAGGTACCCTTGGTTTGTGCATGAATTGACTAAGCACACTTACTCCATATGCTATGTCAATTCTTGTCAAGGTAGCATAGTTCAAGCTACCCACCATACTTTGGTATCCTGTAATGTCTTTGATTTCTTCTCCTTCATGAGCACTTAGCTTTTGGTTAACCTCCATTGGAGTAGTAGATACCTTAGCATCCTGCAAACCAAACTTCTTGACCATATCCTGTACATACTTCTTTTGAGTGATGTAGATACCTGTATCTGTATAGATCAATTCAAGACCTAGGAAATATTTTAGTAAAATCCAAGATCACTAATCTTGAATTCTTTCATCATCTGTCCTTTGATGTGTCTAATCCCATTGACATCATTACCTGTAATGATGATGTCATCAACATAAACACATAAGTAGATTACCTCTGTACTACTTCTCTTTATGAATAGAGAAGTGTCTGCTTTGCTCATCACAAATCCTTGGTCTAGAAGGTAGGTGGTCAATCTGTAATTCCATGCTCTAGGTGCCTGCTTCAAACCATACAGAGCCTTCTTCAATTTACAAACATAATGTACCTTTTTTGGATCTTCATAGCCAGGTGGTTGTGACATGTAGACTTCTTCAGATATCCATCCATTCAAGAATGCATTCTTCACATCCAATTGGTACATGTTCCAATTCTTGGATGCAGCTACACTCACCAAAACTCTGATAGTTGGCATCTTGGCCACAGGAGAAAATGTCTCCTCATAATCAATGCCTTGGGTTTGTGCAAAACCCTTGGCTACCAACCTAGCTTTGTACCTGTTAATTGTTCCATCTGAATTCTTCTTCAATTTGTAGATCCATCTGGATCCTATTACCTTCATAGAAACCTTCTTGGGTACCAAGTCCCAAGTATCACTCTCTTTGAGGGCTTCTATCTCCTCATCCATGGCTTCTCTCCATTCTGGCTTTGTAATTGCTTCTTCATAGGTACCTGGTTCTTCATTCAACAAGTCTTTTGCAAGATATACAGAATGTTTAGTTACAAGTGATGTGTCATACCCAAATCTGATAGGCTTCTTCTTCTCTCTCTGAGATCTCCTCATTGCTTGAGTAGAAGTTTCTGGCTTATCCTCTAATTGCTTCATCTTCATCTTTCCTTTGGATTTCCAAGCTTTGAATTCTTCAAGGTTTATTGTATCATCATCTGAGCTTGAATCTTCTTGCTGAGTTGGCTCTTCCTTGGTAAGCTTTGGAAAATCTTCCTCCATGTCATAGGGTAGACTCACTTTCTTGCATTCATTCTCATACCATGAGTCATTCTCATCAAATATGACATCTCTGCTTACCTTGAACCCTTTGTTTGTGGGGTTGTAGAATCTGTATCCCTTTTGGTTCAAATCATAACCAATGAAGATACATTTCTCAGCCTTGGGGTCTAGCTTTCCTCTTACCTGTGAGGGAATATGCACATATGCTACACAACCAAAGATTTTGCAATGATCCAGAGAGGGTCTCTTACCATGCCATGCTTCATATGGTGTCATGCCTTCAAGTGATTTGGATGGCAACCTATTGATGAGGTAAGTGGCAGTGGACACACTCTCTGCCCATAGGTAATTTGGCAACCTTTTTTCATTGAGTATAGACCTAGCTGTCTCCACTATAAGTCTATTCCTTCTTTCTGCTACCCCATTTTGTTCAGGTGAGTACCTTGTAGTGATCTCCCTTTTGATGCCTCTTTCCTGCAAGAAATCTTCAAACTCATTTGAGAAGTACTCTCCTCCACCATCTGATCTTAGCCTCTTCAAGCTTCTACCTGTTTGATTCTCAACAAGTGCAAGATACCTCTTGAAACAATTAAACACTTCATCTTTATGCTTCATAAAATATAAAATGGTCCACCTGCTATAGTCATCAATAAAAGACACATAATATCTTGAACCAGAAATGGAAGGGTCCTTGCTAGGTCCCCAAACATCTGTGTGTACCAAGTCTAGGTAGTCTTCATGCATGAAACCTTTCCTTGAGTAGGGTAATCTGTGAGACTTACCAAATTGACATGATCCACATTTATAAATCATGTGTTGCTTGGATACATTAGGTATCCCAAGCACACATTGATCCCTGCACATTTGCTTTAGAGTCCTTTCACCTATGTGCCCTAATCTTTTATGCCATATCTCTAACTCTGAAAGTGTCTGATCCTTGTAATTATACAAAGCAATGTTTTTTGTATCTTCTAGCTCAAATGTAAATAATCTACCTGATTTCTCCCCTTTGGCTATTCTTCTGAATCCTTGTTTTGGGTCCTCCACATATGCTCCATGTTGTGTGAATCTGACCTGCAAACCTTTCTCCACAATCTGACCAACACTCATCAAATTCTTAGTTATTGTTGGTACATAGAGTACCCTGCTTAATAGGTTTTGATTACCATCACATGTCTTCACATTTCCAATTTTGACAATAGAGTGCTTAGTGTCATCACCTGTTTGTACCTGATGTTTGCCCTTGGGCTCTTCCAAATCAGAAAGTAGTGCCACATTGCCAGCTACATGGTTAGAACATCCTGAGTCAATGTAAAATAAATGATCATCATTTGTACCTATCTTGGAGGTCATGTTCATGATCAATAAGGAGTCATCCTGCTCCTCAGTGTAGTTGTTGTAGTCTCTTCTATTTCTGAATCCACCTTGGTAGTTTCCATTGTGGTTGTTATTGTAGTTGTTGTTGTATTGGTTGTTGTACCCATTGTAGCTTTGATGTTGGTTGAATCTGCCTCTCCCTTGAGAGTATCCACCTCTTGAGTAACCTCTTCCTCTCTGATTTTTGTAGTTCTTGTAGCATTCATCTGTGGTATGATTTGACAATCCACAGATGTTGCAAGGTGATGAGTTGTAGGGTCTCCCCCTACCTGACTTACCTCCTCTGCCTCTTCCTCTAGATGACCTACCTCTCCCTGCATAATTAGCTTGAGAGGTAGAGCCTTCTTCATCCTGTTTCTTCTTGCCTTTATCTTTAACTTTCTTATCAGTATAGAGAGCAGAGGGGTTGTTACCTTTTGATTGATCTCCAGCTTTGGTGAACTTTGCTTCATGTGTAAATAGTTGGCCCATGAGTGTTGTGAGATCAGGGGTATGCATGTCCATATAGAGGTCCATTGCAGTGGTGAAACTTTCCCACTTATCATCTGCCTTGAGTCCATTTGTCACTTGCCTGACTATTTGCTCCTCTTCAATTTCCTCTCCAATGCTTGCTAGTTGGTCTGCCACATCTTTGATCTTTGTCACATACTCTGAGACTGATTGCTTTGGCTGCTTCCTAAGGGTTGTGAACTCAATCCATAATTGGTTCTTCCTAGCCCTTGTGTTGGAAGAAAAATAATTTGACAAGGTTTCCCAAGTCTCTTGGGAAGTCTTACAGTTTCTTACATGAGGTAAAAGAAAGTCAGATATAGAGTTTAAGAGATAAGACCTTGCCAAAGCATCCTTTGCACACCATTGGTTGAGCCTTTCATGTTCATCCTTTGTAGGTAGTCCTCTAGTCTTGAATGAGGGCAACTCCTCATCTCCTGATATGTATCCAAATAGACTTCTCCCTTGTAGATAGGTCTTCATTCTCAATGACCAAGCTTGATAATTGTTTCTGTCCAATTTGTCAATGAAGGAAGGGAAACCATCACCCATGTTTACCTTCTTTGCTCTGATACCACTGTTGAGAGTGATGGATGGATGCACTGAGGAAATCAGTTGGTGCTGCAAAACCTGCTTCACACCTGCCCTCTTTTCTCTTCAGATATACTTAGTACACTAGCTTAGCTTCCAAATGTCATAAAGAAACCATATATGTACTTTGGAAATGGTTTGGGTAATGATCAAACCAAAACAGATAACTTTGTACTTCAAAAATCAAGCAAAACTTTCTATTCCTGTAGTGATACTTGCTCAGACTTTTACTCAGTGTGTCCAGCACACTTAAAATTGGAACAATTCCTTTTGGGAGTATTAATGTACCTTAGTAAGCTACCAATCACAAGTGGAATCACTTCAATTGATAAACTATGCACTGAGAAATAAGTTTAGCAAAATTATAATCACCCCCGACTTTTCAGGAACTCTGCAGACTGAGACCAGTGTGCACTTCGAATCGATTTTCTCCCAATTGGCTAAATGAAATCCTTTGAAATTTTGTATTCTTGTAGTAGACTTTGAGCTGGTTCCAATGAGCTATAGATCTCTTGATTTGGTTCAGTAGATCCAGAGAAATGCTCCTTTGAAGTTGACAGACTTGGAGTAGGACACTCAGACAAAACAGAGATGATGAATGTATACTTCTATTGATAAATGTGTTTGTACAATCTCATTAGCTTGACAAGCATAGCTAAATGAGGTATTGTGGTGTTGGCAATAGAGTAGCTTTCACACACAATGAGTTACAAGGAAAAATATGCCTCGGGGGGTGAGCTAGAGTGAGAGTATTACCCGCGACTTTTTACTTCATCTTTTATAGGAGTCTTGAGATCATTTGAATTTGAAATTCAAACTTAGGCTCCCTTGAATCTCTCCTCTAAAAGTAGGGAGATATTCTCTCCATCTCAACATTCAAATTTCCACGAGTAATGAAGTAGGTGGATGACTTAAAGTGATTACAAACAAATGATAAGTTACTTAGACTTTTACAAGGGGTAAAGAGGTAATAACATATAAGCATATGTTCACATGAGCCTTCCTTTAAGTGAAGCCTAGATAATCCTTTGTCCATGCTAATCTTCAATGAGTCCAAGGTCCCAAGCCAATGTGTGTAGGCTTGTCTTGCACCAACAATGTCTTCACATTACCTATCTTCTCCACTGAGTGCTTTGTGTCATCTCCGGTCTGCACTTCATGCTTGTTATGAGGATTCCAAATCAAAAAGTAAAGCCACATTTCCTGCTACATGGTTCGAGCATCCCGAATCAATGTAAAATATGTGATCAACATCCTTACCCTTCTTCGCTGATAGATTCATAATCAATAATGAATCTTCTTGACTTTGGTCCTCTGCATAGTTATTGTAATCTGTTCTTCCTCTATGGCCACTTTGATAGTTGTTGTTGTTGTAGTAGTTGTTGTTGTTGTAGCCTCCATTGTATCTACCTCTATTTGATCCATAGCCACCTCTATTGAATCCTCTTCCTCTTGAGTTCCTCGGGTTCCTGAAACATTCTTCAGTAGTATGGTTAGATAAGCCACATATGTTGCAAGGTTGAGATGATTGGAATCTCCCCCTGCCTTGCTTTCCACCTCTACCTCTTCCTCTAGCTCTTCCTCTACCTGCAAAGTTTGCTTGGAAAGAGCTTCCTTCATCTTCATTCTTCCTATTCTTTGACTTGTCCTTGACCTTAGCTTTATCAGAATATAAGGCAGAAGTTTGATTACCTCTTGAGGACTCACCACCTTTGCTAATCTTTGCTTCATGAGTGAAGAGTTGGCCCATGAGTGTGTTGAGGTCGGGTACATGCATATCCATGTATAAATCCATGGCTGTTGTGAATGACTCCCACTTTTTGTCTGCTTTGATTCCATTCATGATTTGTCTTATGATTTGCTCCTCTTCATTTACCTCTCCAATGCTTCCAAGTTGGACGGAAATCTCCTTCATCTTTGTGACATAATGAGTCACATTTTGCTTCGGGCTTTTCTTCATTGTTGTGAACTCCATCCACAATTGGTTCTTCCTTGCTCGAGTGTTGGAAGAGAAGAATGAAGCAAGTGCATTCCAGGTTTCTCTTGATGTCTTACATCCCTTGACATGAGGTAAAAGAAAATCAGAGATTGAGTTTAGAATATAGGACCTTGCAAGTGCATCCTTCGAACACCAATTCGAAAGTCCTTCCACTTCTTCATGTTATGGTTGCCCTTTGTTCCTCATGGTTGGCATTGCTTCATCTCCGGATATGAATCCATATAGATTCCTCCCTTGAAGGTAAGCCTCCATCCTTAGAGACCATGCCGGGTAGTTGTTTCGATCCAATTTGTCAATTGTTGATGGAAATCCATCTCCCATGTTGCTTGACTACGCTCTGATACCACTGTGAAGAGAGATGGTGGATGCAATCCAAAGATGAGTAGGTGCTGCTACAACCAGCTTCACACCAGCCAACTGAGACTTCAGAGTTGATTAGTAGACCCTTTGAGCTTCCTAAATCCACAAAAATATCAGCCAAGTACTTTGGAACATGTATCCCAAAATTTTAAGTCAAGACAGACTAGTTGCGAAATAACTAGCTCCTAAAACTTGTTATTTTTAGACATACACCTGCTAGAAAAAATGAACAGTGCTCTCACCCTGGTAGGAATTAGAAAACTTCCCTTTGGGCATAGTAAATAGACTTAGCAAGCTTCCCAATCCAAGTTAAAACACT
>CM035435.1:108117243-108124743 GCA_020310875.1 Ceratopteris richardii
TGATCCAAACACTTTTACAATGATCAAGTGTTGGTTTCTTACCCCACCAAGCTTCATAAGGGGTCATCCCATTTAAAGTTGTACATGGTAATCTGTTTACAAGATATATGGCTGTATTTACAGCCTCAACCCAAAGATAGTTTGGACAATTCTTCTCCTTTAAAATTGCTCTTGCAAACTCAACTAGAGTTCGGTTTCTCCTTTCTACTACTCCATTTTGTTGCGGTGTATACCTGCAAGTTATTTCTCTTTTGATACCTGCATTTCCCAAATAATCATTGAACTCAATATTCTCCTCCTCCATCAGACCTTAGTCTTTTGAGTTTTTGTCCTGTAAGTCTTTCAACATATGCATGAAAATGCCTAAAAGCTCCAAATACTTCTGACTTCTCTTTCAAAACATAAAGAGTTATCCATCTTTTTGCATCATCAATAAAAAGAACGTAATACCTTGAGCCACTGATAGATCCTTCTTTTGTCGGTCCCCATACATCTGTATGTATGAGTTCTAGCAAACCATCGTGTTTGTAACCATTCTTCTGAAATGGTAGCCTGTGTGCTTTTCCCATCTGACAGGCTTCACATTTGTGAATCATATGTTGATTCTTCATATTTGGTAATCCCTTTACGGAGTGTTTTTCCACCATCATTTTGATTCCCTTTTCATTAAAGTGTCCTAACCTCTTATGCCAGAGGTCTAGTTCTGTAAATGCTTTATCACCATGTGTGATCAAGGCTTGACCAACATTCCCTTGTACTTTAAGAGTAAAAAGTCTACCTTCCTTTTTACCACAGACAATTTGATTGTATCCATTTTCTGGATCTTCAACAAATACTCCTTCATTTGTAAACCTGACTTGAAAACCTTTTTCTACTATCTGTCCCACGCTTATGAGATTCTTAGGGATTGTTGGAACATATAAAACACTTGTTAGAAAGTCAGCTCCATTCTTACACTTTACTTTTCCGATTGACCTTACATTATGTTTTGTATTATCACCTGTTTGTACAGTATGATTCGAAATATCTCCTTCCAGTTCTGATAACAATTCTATATTTCCTGACAAATGATTTGAACAACCAGAGTCAATATAAAATACCTTGAGATCTTTATTCTCTGACATGCTTATCGAGTTCATCATCAACATCATATGATTGTCATTCTGTGTATCATTTGCATAGTTGTAGTAGGTAGTGTTGTGAGAGTGATTCTGTCCCCAACTTCTTGCTCCACCTCTACCATATCCGCCTCTTTGGCTTTGTCTACCTCTTTGATATCTTCCGCTTCTGCCTCTGCTTTTGTTTTGATTTTGACTTGGTCCTTGAGAATTATGCCAGCAATCATGAGCCAAATGATTGCTTAATCCACAGATCCAACAAGACTTCTTGTTGTTATTATGATTACCTCTTCCTTTTGTATAACCTCTACTTTTACTTCTGGCATTACCTCTTCCTCTTGCATAATTTGCTTGAGTAGTCAGTTCTTCTTCATCTTTTTCTTTACCTTTATCACCTTCCTTCTTATTCTTTGCGTACATAGCAGAACTTTGTCCTTTATCTCCATCTGTCTTCAAATCTTGCTCAAATGTTAGCATTAGTCCAAGTAACTGATTTAAATTTGGTACAAAATGATTTAATGAAAGTTCAGTTGAGAGTACGAAAGGTTTCCACCTTTCATCTCCTCTCAGTCCTGCAAGTAATTGCGCTATTAACCTGTGGTCTTTGATATCTTCGTCAATAGATCCAAGACTGTCTGCCAAGTCCTTCATCTTAGTGACATAATCACTAATGCTTTGACTTTGTTTTTTCTTGAACGATGTAAATTCTGACCATAAGCTAGCCTTCCTAACTTTAGTAGTGTTTTGGAAATGATCTTCCAATGCACTCCATATGTCTTCCGCTTTTTCCAGACCTCTAATGTGTGGTAATAGATGATCTGTAATGGTATTGTAGATATACGCTCTTGCCGTTGCATCTTTCTTCTGCCACAGCTTCAAAGCTTCTAACTCTTCTTTCTTCGGTTGACTGTCATCTCCAAAAGTAGGCTTCTTTTCTTCTCCTGTCACATATATCATTAAGTCCTTACTCATAAGTAAGGCTTCCATTCGCATTACCCATGCGGGATAATTATCTCTGTCCAATTTGTCAATAGAAATGTGATCTGCCATAATCTTCTTGTTTTTGTTACTGCTAATGAGTTTACCGTTAAAAGATTTTACCTTTTGTAAACCTTTACTCTTGAGAATGACTTCAAAATGATTCTCTGATGCCGTTTGTTGCTGATCACCTCAACTTTCACCTTCCTTGTGACGAATTCTTCACTTTCTCTTGTATCTTTACTTCTGTTTACTCTTGAGAACCTTTTCTGCTCTTCAGAATCTTTTCTGCTTTGATACCACTTGTTGACGTCGACATGACAAGAAGCTTGACAAACTAATCTGTGGAATTTTGTCACGTCACAACAAGAACTAAGCTAGAGTGATATTAGAACACCTCTATAATCATCAATAGCTTAGCAACCTTTCTGAAACTAAAAACTTTATAACTGTGTTTAGTGAAATCAAAAATTCACTTTACAAAAAACTTTGCCTTTTCTTGAGGCTTCAATTCTGATCTGATTTACTTCAGTCTTTACAATTCTTCGTTAGCTTACTATTAGATATACTTTTCGTCACTTAGACGTGTCAAAATTGTGGTTTAGATGCACGTGAATATTACCAGAACCTCACCGGACTCTTACCAGATTATCACCGTAATCTCACCATAATTGTACCGGAATGTTACCAAAATCAACTGCAATTCTATTTGTAGTTACTTCAAATGATTTTAGTTGAAGTAAGGAAGTAATACCTGAGCTTCCTTTAGTGAATGAACTCTATCTGAAGTTTGAGATAAAACTTCACCAGTTCTGGATGTCTTTACTTTCAGACACAGTACTGTGCGTACATGTCCCGTTTCACAAAACTCTTTTGATCAGTTTGTAGTTGAGACTAATAGCTTCAAGGTAAGCTATCATTCAAGAAAAACTTTACACTATACTCTGAGATCTAACTTGTAGAAGTACCATAAAACATGTACTGAGAAAACTGTAACTGTTAACTAACTTTCACAGTAACATGAAATCACTTAGATTTCTTCACACAAGAAGAATGGGCTCAGTTCTTTCCACATAAGTATGTGTTTTGTATTAGAGAAGATGTGTACAAAATGGCTTGGCCTTCCTTTGCTCATAGCCATGGAAAACTCTCCTATGCTGAGTAGTTTCTCCTTACCATCTCTCTCAGATGAATACCCGATTGTTCAGGTTCTATTATTCATCTCTACATACGTGCACTTTCTAAGCCTCTCTCTCTGGCTATCTTACGCTCACTCAGCCTCTTCTCCCATTTTAAACACTCTCTCAACTCTTTTATATACATTTTGATGCAAGATTCAAAAACTCGTAATTCTGGAAGTTTCTACGCTGTATATTACATGCGTGAATTTGTCCCTTCACTGAGGCTTTGATTTTTCTGAATGCTTTGTTTCTACTTTTCTTTGTCTTTCTTCAACCTTTATACATCTTCAGGTCATTATGTCTAATTGTTGAAGAATCACTCACAAATTTAACATACAGACAGACATAAAGATGAAGAAAGACAAAGAGAAGCAGAAGCATTTAGAAAATCAAGCCTTAGTGAAGGGATAAATTCAGGACTGTAATATAGTTCATAGGAATTTCCAGAAATACGAGTTTTTGAATCTCGGATCAAAATGTATATATATGAGAGAGAAGAAGGGAGCAAAATATAGGTGCAGAAGAACCGGAATAGAATAGCGCATATAGAAATTGAGGATAGTGATATAGAAGACGCCAGAGATTGCGTATGTAGAGATGAATAATAGAACCTGAACTGTCGAGTATTCATCTAAGAGAGATGGTAAGGAATAACTACTCAGATTAGGAGAGTTTTCCATAGCTTTGAGAAAAGTGAGGCCAAGCTATTTTGTAAACATCTTCTCTAATAGAAAACACATGTTCATGTGGAAGTTTGAGCGCATTCTTAGTATGTGAAGAAATCTGAGTGATTTCATGTTACTGTGAAAGTTAGTTAACAATTACAGTTTTCTTAGTAGACATTTTTCTGGTACTTGTGAAGGTTAGATCTCGCAGCACAGTGTAAAGATTTTCATGAGTGATAGCTCATCTTGAAGTTAGGAGTCTGAACTACAAAGTGATCAAAAGAGTTTTGTGAAATGGGATATGTACACAGTACAAAGTCTGACCGTAAAGGCATTCAAAACTGGCGAAGGTTTTTCTTCAAACTTCAGAAAGAGTTCATTCAGTGAAGAAAGCTCAGGTATTACTTCCTTACTTCAATTATAATCATTTGAAGTAATCACAAACAGAATTGCAGTTGATTCCGGTAAGATTACAATGACAGACCGGTGAAGTTCCGGTGATGTTTCGGTGAGTTCAAAACACATTTTTGACACAGTTAAGTGACGAAAAGATTATCTAATTGTAAGCAAACACAGTAGTGTAAAGGTTGAAGTAAATCAGTTCAGAATTAAAGCTTGAAGGAAATGCAAAGCTTTCTGTAAAGTGAATTTTCAAAGTTCACTAAAATAGGAGTAAAGTTCTTAGGTTGCTAAGCTACTGATGATTATAGAGGTGTTCTAATATCACTCTAGCTTAGTTCTAGTTGAGGCGTGGCAATTTTCCACAGTCTTGTTAGTGAACAAGCTTTTGCTGTGACATCACATAACCTCTACAAGTGGTATCAGAGCAGAAAAGGTTCTGAAGAATAGAAAGGTTCTCAAAGAGTAAACGGAAGTAAAGATACAAGAGAATTTGAAGAATTCTCATAAAGAAAGATGAAAGCTGAGGTGATCAACAACAAACAGAATCAGAGAAGTGTTCCAAAGTCATTCTCAAGGGTAAAGGTTTTTAAAAAGTAAAACCTTTTAACATTATACTCACCGAAAGAAACAAAAACAAGAAGATTATGGCAAATCACATTTCTATGGACAATTTGGATAGAGATAATTATCCTGCACGGGTAATGCGCATGGAAGCCTTACTTATGAGTAAGGACTTAATGATATATGTGACACGAGAAAAAAAGAAGCCGACTTTCGAAGACGACATTCAACCAAAGAAAGAAGAGTTAGAAGCCTTGAAGCTGTGGTAGAAGAAAGATGCAACAACAAGAGCTTATATCTACAATACCGTTACAGATCATTTACTACCACACATTAGAGGTCTGGAGAAAGCGGAAGACATATGGAGTGCATTGGAAGATCATTTCCAAAATACAACGAAATCTAGGAAGGCTAGCTTATGGTCAGAGTTTACAACGTTCAAGAAAAAGCAAAGTCAAAGCATTAGTGATTATGTCACTAAGATGAAAGACTTGGCGGATAGTCTTGGATCTATTGATGAAGATATCGAAGATCACAGGTTGATAGCACAAGTGCTTGTAGGACTGAGAGGAGATGAAAGGTGGAAACCTTTCGTACTCTCAACTGAACTTTCTTTAAATCATTTTGTACCAGATTTAAATCATTTGCTTGGACTAATGCTAACGTTTGAGCAAGATTTAAAGACAAATGGTGATAAAGGACATAGTTCGGCTATGTATGCAAAGAATAAGAAGAAAGGTGATAAAGGTAAAGAAAAAAATGAAGAAGAGATGTCTACTCAAGCAAGTTTTGCAAGAGGAAGACGTAATTTTAGAAGTAAAAATAGAGGTAATACAAAAGGAAGAGGTAATCAGACTAACAACAAGAAGACTTGTTGGATCTGTGGATTAAGTAATCATTTGGCTCATGATTGCTAGTATAATTCTCAAGGATCAAGTCAGAATCAGAACAATAAGAGTAGAGGCAGCAGCGGAAGATATCAAAGAGGAAGACAAAGCCAAAGAGGTGGATATGGTAGAGGTGGAGCAAGAAGTTGGGGACAGAATCAGTGTCACAACACTACCTACTACAACTATGAAAATGATACGCAGAATGACAATAATACGATGTTGATGATGAATTCGATAAGTGTGTCAGAGAATGAAGACCTCAACGTATTCTATATTGACTCTGGTTGTTCAAATCATCTGTCAAGATATATAGAATTGTTATCAGAATTGGAAGGAGGTATTTCAAATCATACAGTACAAACAGGTGATAACACAAAACATAATGTAAGGTCAATTGGAAAAGTAAAGTGTAAGAATGGAGCTGACCTACTAACAAATGTTTTGTATGTTCCAACAATCCCAAAGAATCTGATCAGCGTGGGTCAGATAGTAGAAAAAGGTTTTCAAGTCAGGTTTACAAATGAAGGAGTATATGTTGAAGATCCAGAAAATGGATACAATCAAATTGTCCATGGTAAAAAGGAAGGTAGACTTTTTACTCTTAAAGTACAAGGGAATTTCGGTCAAGCCTTGATCACACATGGTGATGAGGTATTTACAGATTTATACCTCTGGCATAAGAGGTTAGGACATTTTAATGAAACAGGAATCAAAACGATGGTGGAGAAACAATCCGTCAGAGGATTACCAAATATGAAGAATCAACATATGATTCATAAATGTGAAGCCTGTCAGATGGGAAAAGCGCACAGGTTACCATTTCAGAAGAAAGGGTACAAACATGATGATGTGTTAGAACTCATACATACAGATGTATGGGGACCAACAAAAGAAGGATCTATCAGCGGCTCAAGGTATTACATTCTTTTTATTGATGATGCAACAAGATGGATAACTCTTTATGTTTTGAAAGAGAAGTCAGAAGTATTTGAAGCTTTCAGACATTTTCATGCATATGCTGAAGGACTTACAGGACAAAAACTCAAAAGACTAAGGTCTGATGGAGGAGGAGAATATTTTTCTCGAGAGTTCAATGATTATCTATGGAATGCAGGTATCAAAAGAGAAATACCTTGCAGGTATACACCGCAACAAAATGGAGTAGCAGAAAGAAGAAACCGAACTCTAGTTGAGTTTGCAAGAGCAATGCTAAAGGAGAAGAATTGTCCAAATTATCTTTGGGCTGAGGCTGTAAACACAACAACATATCTGGTAAATAAATTACCATGTACAACTTTAAATGGGATGACCCCTTATGAAGCATGGTGGGGTAAGAAACCAACACTTGATCATTGCAAAGTGTTTGGATCAACTTCTTATGCTTATGTACCATCACAACTGAGGCATAAGCTTGAACCAAAAGCTGAAAAATACGTGTTCATCGGATATGATGAAAAGCAGATGGGTTATAGACTATGGAGTCCTCTAACAAAATAGTTTACTATTTCCAGAGATGTAACATTTGATGAAGGAAGAAGTTGGTATACAGACATAGAGTATAATGAAGAAACAATTAAAGAAGAGATAAGAAGGAAAGAAAAAGGAAAATCACATATGCAGATGAATGGAGATGAATATCATATGTAGGCAAGTACATCCAGGATTGGATCAGGTATGAGAAATGAAGATGGACCAAGATTTGATG
>CM035435.1:108132243-108137243 GCA_020310875.1 Ceratopteris richardii
TGGTGAAGGTTTTAAGTTATTCTTGATATAGAGGTGCTCTAACTTCAAGGATAACTTGTTCTTTTGGAGATTAACACTCTCCATCAGTGGTATCAGAGCAGGAAGCATCAAAATTGAAGAAAGGAGGACCCCGACTGCTGCAGTTATAAAGAATTCAACATTTGAAGATACAAAAGGTGAAAGCTTGAGAGGTCAGAAGATATCAAGGAAGACAAAAGGAATTTCATTCTAAGCAAAGGTAACATTATTCCTCATAAAGCTTGAAGGATTTAATACACAGGTGAAGAAAGGATGGGAGATTCTCTTTAGATAGAGAAGTTGGATAGAGAGAACTATCCAGCATGGTCAATGAGGATGGAAGCTCATCTTATGAGCAAAGACTTGATAGGTTATATCAGAAGTTAAGAAGAAAAGCCTCAGTTCAGAGATCCTGGTGTTCCAACTAGGGATGAATTGTAAGATTTGAAGACTTGGATGAAGAGGGATGCTCAAGCTAGGAGCATTATCTATATGGGAGTTAATGATTACTTACTACCTCACATTAGAGGTCTTGAGAGTGCAAGTGATATATGCAATGCGTTGGAGGAGCATTTCCAAAACACCACAAAGTCAAGGAAGGCATCCTTGTGGGCAGAATTTACCACATTCAAGAAGAAGGCCTCTCAATCCATTTCAGATTATGTAACAAGAATGGACATTGCATATGCATTAGGAGCAGTTGATGAAGATATTGAGGAGGATAAATTGGTGAGGCAAATCCTCACGGGTTTGAGAGGTGATGAAAAATGGAAGCCATTCATTTTGTCTACTGAATTATCACTAGATCATTTTACTCCTGATTTAAATCAGTTTCTAGGACACATGCTGACCTTTGAGCAGGATGTCAAAGGTGAAGGTGATAAAAGTGCAGTTCAAACAATGTATTCAAAGGATAAGAAGAAGAATAGCAAAGGGAAGCAACAAGCAAATGAAGATGAAGGTACAACTAGCCAGGCTAACTTCCTAAGAGGAAGAGGAGGTGGCAAAGGTAGAGGAAGAGGCAGAAGTAATAAAGATGGAGTCAAAGCTTGCTGGATTTGTGGTAAGACAACTCATCTAGCTAATGATTGTTGGCATAATACTCAGAATAATGGTGGATATAATCAAAACTTTAATTCAGGAGGAACAAGTGGCCGAAATCAAAGAGGTAATTTCAGAGGTAGAGGTAGTAGAGGTTTTTTTGGAAGGAATGCAGGTAGAGGATTCCAAAGTCAACAATACAACAATACCTACTACAATTATGCTTCATATTAGAAGGAGGATTCAACATTGATAAGGAATGCAACTTGTGAAAGGCAAAGTGAAGACCAAAGAGTCTTCTACATTGACTCAGGGTGTAGCAATCACCTGAGTGGCAACATAGCTTTGATGACTGATTTGGAGAATAAGGTAACTAATCATGTAGTTCAAATAGGTGACAATACAAAGCACAATGTGAAGTCAATTGGATTAGTGAAGGCCAAGGATGGAAGTACTCTTTTGAGTAAGGTTTTATATGTTCCTACAATTCCAAAGAATCTGATAAGTGTAGGACAAATTGTTGAAAAAGGTTATGAAGTTAGGTTCACTAATGAAGGAGTTTTTGTGGAAGACCCTAGCAATGGGTATAAACAAATTGTTTCAGGGAAGAAAGAAGGAAGATTGTTCACATTGAAGATTCAAGGTAATGTTGGTCATGCCTTGTTTACCTATGGAGGACATAAGATCTCTGAGTTAGATCTTTGGCACAAAAGGCTTGGACATTTTAATGACAGAGGTATTAAAGATATGGTTAACAATGGTTTGGATTGCCTAATGTTGCAGGTCAACATATGACATACAGATGTGAGGCATGTCAATTAGGTAAGGCTCATAAGCAATCTTATTCCAAGCATGGTTTTATGTATTGAGAGAAACTTGAATTGGTACACACTAATGTGTGGGGACCATCAAAGGATTCTAGTATCAATGGTTCAAGGTATTATGTGATTTATGTTGATGATGCTACCAGATGGATCACTATCTATGTGATCAAAGATAAGTCAGACGTATTCAATACATTCAAGCATTATCATGTGTATGCAGAAAGCATTACAGGTCAAAAGTTGAAGAGACTAAGGTCAGATGGAGGGCGAGAGTGTTTCTCTAATGAGTTCAGTGATTACTTGTGGAATGCAGGTATAAAAAGAGAAGTTACTTGCAGGTACTCTCCTCAACAAAATGGTGTAGCAGAAAGGAGAAATAAAACCCTTGTTGAGTTTGCAAGATCCATGATGAAGGAGAAAAATTGTCCAAATTATTTGTGGGCTAAGGCTGTAAATACAACCACATATTTGGTCAATAGATTACTATGTAAAGCTTTGCAAGGTATGACACCATATGAGGCATGGTGGGGTAAGAGACCTACTCTACATCATTGCAAAGTATTTGGATGTTTGGCATATGCATATGTGCCATCTCAATTTAGGCACAAATTGGAACCTAAAGCTAAAAAGTATGTGTTCATTGGATATGATGATAAGCAGATGGGATATAGGTTGTGGAGTCCATCCACAAAACAATTCCTTGTGTCAAAGGATGTTACTTTTGATGAGCAAGGTACTTGGTATGCAAGTACAATCAATATTCATGCTGGTGATGAAGAATTTGTGACTCAAAAGAAAGGTAAATCAAAGGATCAAATATTTGATGAAGAAGAGAATAATGAAGTACAGGTTGAAGTTGAAGAAGTGTCAAGGTTTGATCCAGAATGTGGTGAACTAGAAAACTCAAGAAGTGGAGAACTCAGAAGGTCATCAAGACACAAATGGCAACCTACAAGGTATAGCTATGACACTTCTTTTTTGGCTACCAAAGATTATTCTTATATGATAAAGGCAGATGAAGACCCTTCTACATATGAAGAGGCAAAAGGTAAAGAAAATTGGGAGAAAGCTATGCAGGAAGAGTATGATGTATTGGTGGAGAATGAGACATGGGATTTGGTTCATAAACCAAATAGTCAAAAGATCATTGGATGCAAATGGGTCTACAAGACAAAGAGATTTGCAGATGGAAGTGTGTCTAGGTATAAAGCTAGACTTCTTGTGAAAGGGTTTGCTCAGACATATGGTATAGATTATGATGAGATTATAGTCTTGTGGCAAAGATGACAACCATCAGGACACTCATAGCTATTGCTGCATCTAAAGGTTGGAAATTATGTCAATTAGATGTGAAGAATGCTTTTTTAAATGGCTACATTTCAGATGATGTTTTCATGGAGCAACAACAAGGATTCAGAAATGTAAGGTATCCAGATCATGTATGTAAGCTCAAGAGATCTTTGTATGGTTTGAACCAGGCCCCAAGGGCATGGAATTATAGACTTGTGAAGTTCTTGAAAGAACTTGGTCTCCAAGTATCTAAAGCAGATAGTAGCTTGCGTGTTAAAGCAAGTGATGATGGATTCATTTACATGTGCATATATGTTGATGATATAATTCTTACAGGTACAGATGAGAAAGGAATTCAAAGCCTAAAGAAGCAAATGGAGAAAGAGTTCAAGATTAGTGAATTGGGAGACTTGTCATATTTCTTGGGCATGGAGATCTCATACACTCAACATGGAGTGTATGTAACTCAAGAAAGGTATTTGAAAAACTTGTTGTTCAAGTTTAAAATGGATGATTGCAGGGTAGCACCTACTCCAATGGAAGTGAATCACAAATTGAGCAGATATGGAGGAGAAGAATTCAAGGACATGAAGCTATATCAAAGCTTGGTTGGTAGTCTGATCTATGCTACATTAACTAGGACTGATTTATCATATGCAGTTGGAGTATTATCTCAATTCACGCATTGTCCAAGGAAAGAACATTGGGTTGCAGGACAAAGAGTGTTGAGGTACATTAAGGGTACACTTAAAGAAGGTTTGTATTATGGTTTAACATAAGATACAAACATCAAGATATATAGTGATACAGATTGGGCAGGTAATCCTGATGATAGGAGATCAACTTATGGATACTTGTGTTATGTGGGAGATAAGTTAATTTCATGGTGTTCAAAGAAGCAACACACAATTGCTTTATCATCCACAGAAGCTGAGTACAAAGGTATAGTGGAAGCTGCAAAGGAAGTGATATGGCTTAAGACTCTTATGAAGAGTTTTGACATTTTGATGAAGTTTTAAAGTCAAGGATTGAAGAAAAGATCAAGTATGAAGCATGAAGAATGTAGATGTTCACAAAATGAAGATGTGTATACATATGTACATTAATTTAGAGTCAGCTCACTTATACTTTTGTATGGTGATGAGCTTGTACATATTTGCCTATATATACAAGGAAAACTATCAGAGAAAATATGAGAGAGCATGAGAATAGAGAAATTAGAGTATCCGAAATACAAACGGGAAAAGGTCTCTCTCATCAATGAGATGTAAAGTTTTCCAGAAATGAAGAAAAATTGCACCCGATATTTCTGAGAGTTCTCCTTCTGTGTTGATTCATCTTTTATGAAATGCTTTTGTACAAGTCTAAGTCTATAGTTGATTGACCTCTGTACAAGTTTTCAGCTTTTAATTGTGATCAGCTGAGAGACTTGAGTGTAGGAACATTTACATGTGTAAATGTAAGGAGTGACGTTGCAGGAGGCGCAAAATTCAATGCTAATGTTTTGGTCAGTTCTCCTTCCACAGTGTAAAGTTTTGAGCAACCAAGCACTCATTCTTTAAGTTGGAAGGTAAGCTAACTATGGCTAAAAGCATTTGATTATACGGGTTCTACTTTGGGAGAACCAAGCTTTAGAAGTTGCAGGTGTCAAAGTCGACTATAAAGAACTATAGTTTTAGACATAGGTGACTGGTTAAGATCATTTATCAAGATCTACTGAGTCTTTTGGAATGATTTAACTTGATATAGGTGCATAAACTATAGGCGACACCTTGTGCAAAGTTTTATAAAAAACTTTACACATTTGATAAGTCAATGAGTGAGTTA
>CM035435.1:108142243-108147243 GCA_020310875.1 Ceratopteris richardii
TCCTCACAAACCTTCAGTTGTTATATCAAAAACATCAAAAACATCCAACAATGCATTGTTCAACATATTCCATGTTACGATCCAACAATGCATTGTTCAACATATTCCATGTTACACTCCAACAATGCATTGTTCAACATATTCCATAATTTATAACATGCCCTCAGTTGAAAAAGCAGTTGACCTCAGTTGATAAAATAATGAACATGGACTGCCAGTCACATCTTTCATCACTGAATAAAAAAAATAGGCATGTGCCATGTAAAAACACATGCATGGAAATGTTCATGGAGCTGTTACATTAATGTGTTTGTGTATGATATGCAGAAATTAAGTGGGCATCCCAGTTACTAGGATTATCTAATGAATAAGAACGCAATAAATCAAGAATAGTACTGTTTGTAGCCTCACTTTGTCCATTACTTTCAGGATGAAATGCAAAGCTAAAATTTATTTTAGAACCAAAATGTTGAAATAAGGCAACCCAAAAATGATTACAAAATCCAACATCACAATCAGATAACATTACTTTAGGAAATCCATGATGTCGGAAAATGCATTTAATGAATAATTTTGCAACTTGAGGTGCAGTCAAAGTTTTTCTACACGGAATAAAATATGCATATTTACTAAACCTATCAACTATTGTCCAAATCATATCATTATGTGATGAAGTGATGGGAAGACCTGTGATAAAATCCATAGAAATTTGTTCCCATGGTTCATTTGGAATGGAAAGTGGCATTAATAATCCAAATGGTTTACCATGATGACGTTTGACACGCTGACATACAATGCATTGAGAAACATAATGTGCAATATCTTTTTCCATGTGTGGCCAAAAGAAGAAATCTTTGCAAGAAAATGGTGCTCTGTATGCCTCTATGACCCATGTAAGATGGTTCATGCATTTCGTTAATGATAAAATCTTTAAAAGCTTGGGTTATACACAATCTATGTTGAAAATAAAGAAAACCATTATGAAATGTATAATGTTCATCTAATAAAGATGCACCATTGTTGAAGTCATGCCATGCACGTGAAAAATACAAATCAGATGCATAAGTGGAAACCATTTCTTGAAAAGAATGAATTTGGATGGCAGAAATATTATGCAAAACAACAGAATGTGAAGGAAAACGACTAAGAGCATCAGCTACAACATTAGCTTTACCAAGCTGATATTGTACCATGGGTTGGAAATTTTGAATGA
This sequence comes from Ceratopteris richardii, assembly GCA_020310875.1. Taxonomy (NCBI): domain Eukaryota; kingdom Viridiplantae; phylum Streptophyta; class Polypodiopsida; order Polypodiales; family Pteridaceae; genus Ceratopteris; species Ceratopteris richardii. The sequence continues at coordinate 108,143,457 of CM035435.1, forward strand.
ATGATGCCCATTTAAGATGCCTATCAGAGATTAAAGGCTGATTTAATAAATGCTTAATAGCTGTTGATCGGTTTTGATTAAGACCTTAGAGCCCATAAGATAGTGTTTCCAAATTCGCAAAGCATGCACAACTGCTAACAATCCTTTATCATACGTACTATAATTCTGTTCTGAGGGCTTAAGCTTCCTACTCTCAAATGCAATGGGATGGTCATTTTGCATTAAAACTACACCTATTCCTGAACCACTAGCATCAGTAAGGACATGAAAGGGTTGTGAAAAATCAGGTAATTGTAAAACAGGTGCATGTGAAAGTGCATGTTTAAGTTTTTCAAAGGACTGTTGTTGGGTAAGTCCCCATGCAAATTTTATTTTCTTTTTCAACAACAAGGTAAGAGGCAATGCTAAATAAGAAAAATTTCAAACAAACTTCCTATAGAAACTAGCCAACCCAAGAAAAGAACGAACATCATTGACTGATTGTGGTGTAGGCCATTCTACTATAACTCTAATCTTTTTCAGATCCACATGCACACCTTCACTTGAAATAATATGTCCTAAATATTCTAGCTTAAATTGAAAGAAGTAACTCTTTTCATGATTAGCATAAAGTGTGTTCTCTCGTAACAAAAAAAACTGTTTCAAGATGCTTTTCATGTTCACTATCATTCTTACTGTATACAGGTATATCATCAAAGAAGACAATAACAAAAGCTTGATAATCAAGAAAAATATTGTTCATCATTCGTGAAAATGTAGCAGGGGCATTAGTAAGTCGAAAGGGCATTACCATAAATTCATAATGGCCGGTTTGATTTCTAAATGCAGTCTTAAAATATCACTTTGTGTCATACGAATCTGATGGTTACCGGATTTTAGATCAATTTTACTAAAGACACGAGCTCCTCGTAACTTATCTAAGAGATCATCTATTCGAGGAATAGGGTATCTATTCTATATTGTGATCTTGTTAAGGGCTCTATAATCAATGCACATTCGATAAGTTTTATTCTTCTTCTATACTAAGAGAACTGGTGCTCGAAATGGGGAAGAACTAGGCCTTATAAGTCCTTTCTGTAGTAGATCTTTTACTTGGTTTTCTATTTCCTTTTGGTGTAGTGGTCCATGTCTATAAGGTGCTTTATGAGGAGGAGAACTGCCAGGGACTAAGTCTATGCTATGGTCAAAGGATCCTCGAGATGGCGGTAGTTCAGAGGGATACTCAGACATAAAACAATCCTTATAAGTACTCATGAAAGGTTTATATGCATTAGGAAGTGTATGAGTATAATCATTGATGATATTGACAAAAACAATGCAAGAGTTGAATCCTTTCCTAAATGCATGCTTTACTTGAGTGTGACTAATCAATGGAAACGGTTGGAAATCATGCCGTGCAGACAAACTAATGACTTGACCTTTAAATTCAAAGTTAAAGGTATGCGTATGGTAGTCAATACGTGGGTTATAATGGTGACGAAAAGGCATACCTAGTATAACATCATAAGATTGCAAAGGTGCAATTAAAAATGTTCGTGAATCAACATATGGGCCTATGCTAATCGTAACATCTTGCACTTCTCGTGTTACATTATAACGACTACCATGAAATGCAGCTTTCACTTTATATAAAGAAGGAAACGTGTGTAATTTAAGTTCTTGTACTAATAAATGTGAAATGAAGTCATGTGAACTACCATCGTCATGTAGAATTTTAACTACTTTATTATTTATTGTACCCTGCATGCAAAGTAGAGAGTGAAGAGAGATATCGTTACCCAAGGTACTTAAGTCCTCCAATGATTCCTCTGTCCAAACAGGAGGAATTTCTTCATTATGGACCTCCATGTTATGCAATTGAGCTGTAGCCAGTTTCATGTGAAGAGGTCGTAATCTGCACCTTATTTTTGTATGTCCAGGTTTACCACAATTCCAGCAAGTGATTCGTGGTCGCTTCTGTTGGGCATCCGCTGCTGAAGTTTGAAGGGTAGGTGGTTTGGTTGGTTGGAGAGATACAGCAACAGTTGGAGTTGAGTAATTGGATTGTGGAGGACAAGGAAAACTAGGGTAAGATGGGGCATTTAAAGTACGCTTCATTTGAAATGTAGGTTTAACAAAAAATGGTCGTTGACGTGGTTGTTGTAGTCGGAGTGACTTGGTTATGGACTGGAGTTCTTTTTCTGCATCATAAGCAAAAGATATAGCCTTGTTGAGGGTTGTAGGCCGTAGGGTGTGAAGCTTAGCTTGGATTCCCACTTCCAAACCATCTTCGTATTTCTGCTGCAAGATATCCTCCGGTACTTCTTCAAGCATTCAAACAAGTAGTAAATTTTGTCAGAACCGCTCAGTGTAAGTAGTAACCGTATCACCCTCCTTCCATGTAAGGGTTGTCCATGCACATCGAACATGTAAATGGTATTGAGGAGGAAGAAAAGAATCCTTCACTTTCTCTTGGAAAGCCTTCCATGTTGTTGGACGCTCTGTACTCTGCCACAGGACATTCCACCAGAGTTGAGCTTTACCTACTAAATAGTTAGTGGCAAATTTAACTTTTTCACTTTCAGCATACATCTCGTCAATATAAAAATCATCAAACTGCGACAACCAAGAAAGGACTAAAGGCCCATCCTTTCGGCCATTAAATCGTAGAAACTGGTAGTTTCTAGTACCAATCTTCGAATGAGTAACATCAGATTGGGCAGAAACTCTCGTAAGGTTGTCTTCCTGAGCTTGTATCTTTTGGAGGACTTCATCACGTTGTTGGATCTCATTTTAAGCTCCTCGAAGCTGATGCCGCTCTAGTTGTTGTTCAAGTGTTGCCTCAGGTAGAGGTGAATTACTATAATCCTCCATGTTGCTCTTGGACCCTTAATCGAGTGCTTTCCTCTCGCGATGTACCCTCAGGAAATGAACCTTAGCAGAGTGTACCCTGTCTGGATGTACCCTGATGTACCCTACCTGAATGTACCCTGTCTTGATGTACCCTGACAAGTGTACCCTGACAAGTGTACCCTGACAAGCGTACCCTGACAAGTATACCTGACAGGATGTACCCTGAGACGCGTCGCGTCGCGTCGCGCCGTGCCGCCTTGAAAACTGCAAGTTATGTTAAATTTAAGAAGAAAGAACTTGAGTATCAACAACAAGAGATGGTGGAGTGGTTAAAGTACTTCCCTTGAAAGTAGGAGGTTGTGGGTTCAAATCCTCCTACCTTAGGGAATCTAAACCACTCTATTGCCACTCAAAATTAAAATTGCCTCGCGCATAGCCAACGGCTGCCAAGGGAGCCTTGGGTGCCAATGTTGCCAATGTATTCCCTAAGTTATTGCCTAAGTTCTTTGCCTTAGTCGACACCTTGGAGTAAGCCGAAGGAGTAAACGTAGGTTGTGGTTCTGGAACTGGAATAGAAATAGAAACAGGAATCGGAACCGGAGTAAGCCGAAGGAGTAAACGTAGGTGAAAATGTTGGTTCTGGTTCTAGAACTGGAACAGAAACAGAAACAGGAACCGGAACTGGAGACGGAGACGAAATCGGAATCGGAATCACAAACGGAGAATAGAGAACAAAACCCTCTGTATTGACGCATGCAGAGCTCTGATACGACTGTTATCAGGATCTTGCTCACGTGCACACAGAGATTATGGACACAAAAAACACATAGAGAATAGACGCAACAAGAGACAAGAGAGAACGCACTATTGGGTACAATGTCCCCCCATGCACTCTGTTTCGTCAGTCCACAACTGCATGTATTTATAGGACATTTTGATTACGTAAAAAAGAGTG